>JABUQX010021194.1:0-17500 GCA_015478945.1 Trachelipus rathkii | reverse complement strand
TATATATATATATAGTATATATATATATATATATATATATATATATATATATATATATATATATATATACAAAGGTGGTCTCTTGGCAAATTAGATAGGGTGAAAAATTAATGAAAGGAGAGATGTGAGTGGACTGTATATGTTGTTTTTGGTGTTACCCCATAATTTGTCAAAACATTTTCCCAAAGTTCCCACCTTCATTTACTATTCTCTGATAATACTATCATTCGAATAGGAGGATTGGAGGTGAGATTCTTTGGCCAATTATAGTATAATATTTGTGTCATAAGAATATCATGGATAAATTCAGATATATATACACAGGGAGAAGCGTCAACAAACGCAGCAATATATATGCAAAGGGGGAGATGCGAGTGATTGATGAAAGACCAATCAATCACGCATTTCTACTTTCGATCAGGAAGAGAAGAGTCAACAGCAGACCCCTGAAGGGGATCGAGAAAGCCCCCTACGCCCGCCGAGCCATGCAACTATCTCAGCGTCCTGATATAGTGCATCAGTGAACCTTTAGATAGAAGGAAGCCAGAGATAGCATGCAACAGATGTAAATCTTAGTTATGAAAGAAGAGGAAGGAAGGGGGTTAGTATCGTAGGTGTTGCAACAATAAAATGGTTAGTAATCTACGATAGTTCTACTGAATGGACAGCAATAGAATGATGTGTGATTTTAAATTAAGGTGTGGGGTTAGATCCCATTCCTTGTTGTAATCACAGAGTTTGATGGGACCTCTTTTACACATACACAACCATTCACTTCCTTAAAATTAACTTAGCTAAACGCCCGACAGAGCACGATACATAGTTTCGTTCTGGAGGGGGGGGGTTCATGTAATACAAAAAGAAAGGGGCTTCAGATACAAAGGAAATAGTCCGCAACTTTACAGAGTTGTCACCTCGACATCTTAATAGTAAAACGAAAGGGATTCAATACTCACCGACGATGTCTGATACAAAAAAACAAATCAAACCTGTTTTCCTCTCTCCTCTTCTATAAGCGAGAAGGGTGAGAGCGTCGCGATACCTGCGACGGACAAACGAGCAACGAGAACTAAAATTGCGCTAGCATGCATGAATATCAGATGAGATACTGATATCAGACAACCTATGTACAAAAACGCACGAAAGTGAAATTTTCACGGAAAGTGGAGAGGTATAACCCGTGGAGTGTTCTTCATTTCTAGAGTGGAAACGAATCGGGTATTTGCTTCAATATTAAAATGCGGTATATACAGTTCAACAAACATAGCGCATTCGGTTCGCGAAATCAGATTTCAAATATTTACAAAACACAAATCTGTCCTCGTTGAAAAGCAATCTCGGGAGTATCACAATTTAAATAAATGCACGAATGAATATTGCTACAATTTTAAGATTAAAGATTCTAAAATTAAGGTAATTTATACACATTGAAATATACAGTATCTAAAGTCACTTATATTTTCAGTACAAAAAAAATAATATCAAAGAGCGTGATTTGAGTCGGTACTTTAAATCACATTTTCACTCAGAATGAGTTCAGGAACAGAGTTCAACACTAAAGAAAAAACAATCACACTTTCTACGTAGAAGAAATCTGAAGAACTCCCTGTTAAGACCAAGCCACCTCCTTACCCTGTCGTGATGCTCCTCCTTCAGGGCATCTTAAGTCTTGTTCATTGGAGGGGGTCCCTCTTCCGGGGTGTGTCCCTGCCTGCTTCAGGGCCAATTAGAAAAAAGTTAATTTCACAAAAATGTCCACTCCCCTTTTCTGTCTTGTGGTTGCGACAGTCCTTACTAAATTGAACTTTCTCGTTACTTGACAGCCCCATTCGTTTTGCTTCGGCCCAAACCACAAGTTCCTGTTTTTCGGGCCTCTTCAAATGAATCCATCGCCGAACCGACTTTAAAACAAACTTCAGTTTGTCTGTTTATGGTCTGTTTATTGTCTGTTCACAGACTTCGAACCGTTGGTTCCCGTGTCTGTCTCGTCTGTGGAACCGACAAAAAGGGGACAGCATTTCCTTTCCCGACTGTTAAAAAAAATCGAATTCGCCATTTACTTGACAAGTCATTTACAAAAGAGGAGAGTTTCAACCGCATAGGGCCAAGATCCGTTAGAAACTGTTTCTTAGGAACGACATCTGCTAATGTTTGCCAAAACAGAATGACAATTGGATTCATAGTTAGGTCATTTGGTTCCAACGGATTTTCTGTGGGAACATTAAATTCCCCCCCCACGGGGACCCCTAGCCCGGCACCTTACCCACCGTCTCCGTAGGCAAGGAAGGCAAACCCGGACGAGGTCAAAGGGAACTTAAGGAGAGGGGGGGTTGATATGCGGAGAGCTATTCTTCGTCGGAAAGAATAGCCCGTATTCTCTGCTTGGCCAACACGTGTGCTCGTCGTAGGGGCCTTTCCGGGGGAGAGGCCGATGTCTGGGGAGCCTCGGTTGGCGGGAATGGATCTGAGGGATCGTACAGGTTGGAGTGTATCTCCAGAGGGTACAAGTGGATAACGGCCCTTGTTATTTCCCCACGGCTCGTACTGAGCAGCACCGAGCGGGTGTGCCCATCGGGGGAAGTGTAAAGGGTTTTGATGATGCCCAGTTTCCACTTTAGACGAGGACCATCGTCCTCAATTAAAACTACGTCTCCGACCTTAACGTCAGGGCGGTTGGAGACATTCCAAGATTGTTTCAGGCTGAGCAGATAGTCTTTGCTCCAAGCAGACTGAAACTTAGCTATGAGGGAGAGTAAATACTTGTACCTCTTGTTGACCTTCACCGGGTCCCTGTAGGTGGCATCATGTTCAAGTAATTCTTCCGGGACTGGAAGGGTATTTAGCTTGTACCCCATCAACAAGTGGGAAGGAGTGAGGGGCTCCTCGCAGTGGAGTTCGTCGCCCACGTAGGTGAGGGGTCGGCAGTTGACCACCGACTCCACCTCCGCAAGCACCGTATTGAACTCTTCATAGCTGACTAGGGAAGTTTTGAGGGTCTTCCGAAGATGGGTTTTGGTCAGACCTATTAAACGTTCGAAGAATCCGCCGTAATGGCTGCTTCTAGCGGGATTGAATCTCCAGGTGATGGAATGCTGGGTTAGGAAGTCCTTCACGGAGGGTAGTTCCCATAAGTCCCTTAGGTGCTGGGATGCTGCTTGGAAATACGTTGCGTTATCAGAGTATATTATGGAGGGTGCTCCTCGTCTTCCGATAAACCGACGTAACGCTCTCAAAAATGACTCGGTGCTGTTGTCGAAGACCAGTTCTAGATGTATCGCTCTAGTCACAGCACAAGTGAACAAAACCACATAGCTTTTGGTAACTTCGTTCCTAGGAACTTTGACATTGAAATAGCCTGTGAGGTCCACTCCGATCACCGTAAACGGTTTGCTTTCTACCACTCGGGAGCGAGGCAAGGCAGCTAGTGGCGCCGAACGAAAATGTGCAGCTTGCAGACGTTTACAAAGGCCACACGGGCGTATCACTTTCTTCACCGTTGTCCTCATCCGAGCGAAATAGAACCGCTGACGGACAATCGACACGAGTTCTGAAATACCAACATGGTGGTTTGTTTGGTGAAGTTGCCATATGATGAGTCGGGTGAGATGTGAGTCCGATGGCAACAGCATAGGGAACTTTGCGTCGAAAGGTATCAGCGCATTGCTCAATCTCCTGTCGCATCTGAGTACTCCATCTACTAGCTTTAGGCTCAGTTGCTTCACCAAGTTCGTCAAAGGTAAGGAGTCTCGGAGGCACGTAACTTCGGGTAGGTAGTGTTCCCCCTGTAACCTCCGAATCCAGTAGAGTTCCGCGTTACTTCTCTCTTCTATGGAAATCAAATGGGAGAATTCGATCCGAGAGACGGACCGGGTCATAGGGAGCTTCTGTCTGGATTTCCTCAGGTTCTCGATGAACCTGTGAACCAGGGCGGTGATCCGTATGATCTTGTTGAGAGAGGAATAACGCTCTAAATCGAAGATGGGAGCCGCTTTCGGTACCGCGGTGGTGGAAGTGGCTACTATGACCTCGTCCGTCCCCGTAGCCCCTTCACAGAGGGAAGGGTGTTCGGTCCAGACGGGCCAATTTGGAGGGTTTGTAAGCCAAGGGGGGCCTTTCTTCCATAAGTCCGTGAATACGTACTTATAACTCACGCCCCTAGACGCCGCGTCGGCGGGGTTGTCTTCTGTGGGGACGTACCGCCACTGGGCCGTAGGCAGGTTTCTACGGATTTCATCGACTCTGTTCTGGTTGAAGAGGGGGAGCGGCTTGGAGGAGAATATCCATCGCAACGCCACCTGACTGTCACACCAGCAGTAGATCTTAACTATATCTAGCAAATCCTTGTAGGCGTCGATAACAAATTTAATGATTCGGGAGGAGAGTAGAGCTCCCATTAGTTCCAAACGCGGGATCGTGAGTTCTTTCATGGGTGCAACTTTCACCTTCGCCATAAGAAGGCTGGCTATGGGAACGTGCTCTCCCATTGATACAGCGTACACGGCAGTGGCATAGGCTGCGCCCGATGCGTCTGAAAAGGCATGTAGTTCCACCTTTCGAGCAAAAATTAGCTGCCTAGGTATTGTTAACTGCAAACAGCGTTGTAAATGTTCGGCAATTGAAACCCATTCCTTGCGGTGCTTCGTTGGAAATAGGTTTGTCCCAACTCAGTTTCTCCTTCCACAGTTTTTGCAGGAGAATCTTACCTCGAACAGCCACTGGGGACAAGATGCCCAGTGGGTCGAATAGGGAAGCGAGGTTCTGCAGAATAGCTCTCTTGGTGGCCGCTTCAGAGGCGACAACCTTGAGGGGGTAGGAAATGGTGTCCTCGTTAGTATCCCATTCCATACCCAAAACCTTAATCGTAGTGTCTTCGGCGGCTGCATCGTTCTCTCGGAACTTTACGTTCGCTTCTGGACAATTGGACACCCACTCTCGTAAATTGAGGCCGGCCTTTTCGAAGAGAGACCGGGACTGAAGAAAGAAATCTTCCACTTCTGCTTCGGTGTCAAAGGTACCGAACAGATTGTCCACGTAGATTTGATTCAAAATCACGTCCTCGTAGTCGGTGTCTGAGTTTCGGACGTGGTGCTGAATGCAGGCAGCCAGCAAAAACGGACTGCAGGTGGCTCCGAATAAGACGGAAGTGAACCGATAGGTGACCAAAGGGCTTCTGGGGTCGGAAGGATCTTTCACCCACAAAAAACGCGTGGAATCCCTATCTTCCAACCTGAGACGTATGGCTAAAAAGGCCTTCTCTATGTCCGAGGATGTAGCGTATCGTCTCAGCCGAATTTTCAGAAGGATCTTGGTCAAATCAGTGATGAGGGAAGGTCCACTGTGTAAGCACTGATTAAGACTAGGATTGTTAGAAGAACAATCAAACACTAGTCTCAGTGCTGTGGTGGACGAGGACTTCCGGACCCCATGGTGGGGTAAGTAATGCAGCTTGGCGCTGGGGTGGATCGGAGTGATAGGGGTTACCTCTTCAATGAAGCCCCTCTCCAGTTGATCCTTGATAACATCAGCATAACTTCCCATCAACTCAGCGTCCCCTCTCAACCTTTTAAGGATGCTATACAGACGCCTCTTAGCCAAGGCGTAATTGTCAGGAAGAGAGGGGTGGTTGTCACGCCAGGGTAGCGACACCACGTATCGGCCGTTTTCGAATGACAAGTTTTCTTCGAAGGCCTCCAGCGTGGTTTTCTCGGGCTTTTGTGAATCGTTCATTTGGCATAATTCCAATTTGGGATAGTGACCAGAGTCGATCTAAATCTGGCGTAGGGGGGCCTTCCTCCTCCGTTGGGAGGGGGTCCAAAATCGTAGGGGGGCATGAGCGCTCAGAGCCCCGGGGCGTCAGCAACATTCCATCTTCCAGCTGGGGGGAGGATGGAATTTCAATGGTCGGGGAGCGCTCGAGGTGATGTCATGATTCACTGTCCTCCGGTGGCCCCGGGTCGGTCCCATTCGCCCTCTGGAGGGGGGAATGGCCCAAGGCAACGTTGGTAGAGCAACAGGTAGTTCGAGTCACCGGGTCCGCTGTCTCACTCGTATCCTGTAGCCCTTCTTCCAACTGGAGGGAAGAAATAGGATGTGATTCAGCGGCTGGAGAGGTTGCTTCAGGACGGAGAAGCGAGTGGTCTAGACCCCGGAACGCCTTCGTCACACTTCCTGCCAACGGGGGGGGAGGAAAGTGCTGTTCCGTCTGATGACAAATAAGATCCGGTCTCCGTTCGTCGGTAAACTGGACTTCCGCTCTGAAAGCTGACACTACAGTTACTTGCGAGGCAGTGTTCTTCGAGGAAAAGGGTAGAGGTCCCCATATCATGTTGCCCACATTGGTCTTCATGAGGTCAACGCCGAAGTGGGACTCACACGACTTCAGGAATTTATTCATGTGGTCCACACCGATCAGGAGTTGAATTCCATCGACCACATCGCTGTCCGGATAAGGATGAGCAAGGTGGACATGTTGCCTACGAAGCATTCGGGTGGTTTTGACCAAGCCGGGAATCTGTAGATTAGATGGCAAGTGCTCCACCACAATAGCGGTGATGGGGATCGTACCTTCTTTCGTTTTGACTTGGAGGGTGACGACATCATGAGGGGCTGCTACGCCCCGCTGGTTGATTCCATTGATGGCGATAACGACCTGGGAGTGTGGTATGCATTGTAGTCTCTGTACTACTGATTTGGAAATTAAGGACTTCTGCGATCCGGCGTCGTATAGCGTTCTAAGAGTAAGGGTGTTAGCCCCACTGGATACAATCAAATCGGCCAACGGAAGCGCCATGCCTTTACCACCAGAACAAAGAGCGGCATAATGGCCCGAGGCGAGATCCCCTGAGGGTCCTGGGCCCTGCTGGTCTGTTTGCGCTCGTGGGCGGCTGCCAGTTCGAGAGATTGGTTGAGGACAAAATATGATGTGGTGGTCCGGTGCCCTGCAACGGAAACAAGCCCTAGTGTACTGACAGTCCGCCGTGGCATGGTTTTCCGCCAGGCATCTTTCACACCAGCCGCGACTCCTAACCACGGTTAGTCTCATCTCTGGCGTTGTAAGCATAGTACATTCAGATGGGAAGTGCTCCTCCTTGCAGAACCGACAACTTCGCTTGTCCGATCTGGCAGGGTTCTTGTCCTGCCTCGTTGGAGGTTGGATTTTGGGGATTGCCGGTTTATTTCCCGTGGTGCTTAACACTGTAGACACCTTCTGTTTGTTGGCACCACTCGGTCGTTTATCCGCGTAACCCCTCGAAGCTTCCTCCCTCCTTTGGGGGTCGGGATTGGTCTTTGGTTTGTTCGTGAAAGGTTTGGCGGCCTGCAAGAATCCGATGGCCTGGTCAACCAGGTCCAATACTGATTGGATTGTCCAGCTCTTACGCGCGTCGGTCCAAGGAATTCTGTCCTTAACTTCCGCTGGCAATTTGAAAGATAGCTGTGTCCCTAGGATAATGGAACAACCCCGACAGTCCCCAATTACTTCTTGGTTCTTCAGAGACTCTGTGAAGCAGGTCACGTCAGCTTTGAAACGAAAAAGATCGGCGTAAGTATTTTTAGGGCTAGGGAGCCCGCCTAGCCGGGCAATGAGGGTTTCTATGAGCTTTGACTTGTCGCCATAGTTGTTTTTGAGAAGAGATAGCGCGATGCTATAGTTTTCTCCCCTCACTGCGAACCCTGATATTAATTGTTTGGCATCTCCACGCAAGCTCTGGAGTAAAGCGTGGAGTTTTTCGATGGGATCATAATTATGTCCGTTAACCATGGCTTCAAATGATTCTATATAGCTAGCGAACTCTAAAGGGTCTCCGCCGAAGGTAGGTAGGTTCCTGGTGGGGGCCTTGAAAAGCGTGGGAGCCCGCCGACCCCCCGAACAACAAGAGGCTCTCGATGGTGAAGGGGATCGACTCGTTCTCTGACTGACCCTCTCTCTGGCGGCTAAAGTGTGGTTGCCGGCGTTGATCGCTTTACGGATAGCTAGGTGAAGTCTCCTACTCTCCGCATAGTCGGTCATAAAATCGTCGCGATCCAGGTAATCTTGGATTACGACGCTCGCCTCCTCCAACTGGGTAAGAGTCTCCTCCAAATGCTGTACTAGTGCTAGGATGTCCCCTGCCGGGGAATCCGGTCTTCCCACCAACTCCTTCAGCTCGGTCATTTCCGCAGAGGCGTTCTGACTGAGGGCATCTCGCTGTCGTTCGGCGAACTTCACCCGTTTTGGTTTGTTTTTCTGATTTTGTTGCTGGCCTCTATTTGGATTGCCATCTTGGGTCGGGGTCAGATTCAAGTCCGCTGGAGGGGGCGTCCCGGGGGGATCCCCCTCTTCTGCGTTGGTTCCGTTGCGTCCGGCCTCCATGAGTACTGGGTATGTGCGTACGCACTCGTATCAAAGGAAGGTGAAAAGAGAAAAAAAAAATCTTTTCAGTACGAACCACTGACGACGGCGTCGCTGCGCCGCGGTCAGTAAGGGGGGTTGTGCGCGAAAGGTTTTTTGGAATGCTCCAATACCCTTAAGCACACCTGAGTTTAATCGTACTACTTATCAGAATTCCTGTGATTTATTTCCTGCAAATAAGTAAGGGATAGAAGCGATAGCGGGCGCATGCAAGTAAAAGCGTGGCGGAGAAACTTAACTATAGCTTAGTATCTAACCTTAAGCTAACTTATAACTAAGCTCATACAAGACCAAAAAAAAAGGAAAATGCGTAAAAATTCACAAGACTTACCTTTGCGGCGCAGAGTCCGGTGAATCAGAGTTAGGCTTAAATGAACTCAAGTTTGAGTTCAACACTGATAGTATCAATAGTGTCAATATTATTAATAAATTGTTATATGTTTACCTGAAAAAAAAAAAAAAAAAAACTCAATTTACAATACACACTCAATTGTGTATTCGTGTTTGTAAACTGTGTATGTTTCCTCAATCAGTGACAACAGACATTAAATTAAAATCAAAGAACAAACAACAAAAAAAAAAAAACAAAAGAAATCAAAGCGGAACCTTACACTCGTATATTGGCGTGTATGTGACTGTGTGTGTGTGTGTGTGTGTGTGTGTGTTCAAGAACTACAACACTCAATACAACACACAGTAACAACAACGAAAACTCAAAAGAAATCAAAGCGGAACCTTACACACGTATATTGGCGTGTATGTGACTGTGTGTGTGTGTGTGTGTGTGTGTGTTCAAGAACTACAACACTCAATACAACACACAGTAACAACAACGAAAACTCAAAAGAAATCAAAGCGGAACCTTACACACGTATATTGGCGTGTATGTGACCTGCGTGTGTGTGTGTGTGGTTGTGTGTCAAGAACTACACACTCATACAAAAAAAAAGTTTAATCGTAAAAGGTAGTGATGAAGATAATAATAATAATAATAATAATAATAATAATAATAATAATAATAATAATAATAATAATAACAATCTCAATAATAATAATAATGATAATAATAATAATAATAATAATAATAATAATAATAATAATCTCAATAATAATAATAATAGAGAGAGACTAAAGAAAGAGATAATACAAAAGGAGATAGCAGAAGAAGCGGTGCTTTGCTTCAAAATATACCAAAAATAGAACCCTTTCCTTATTCCTTCTTAATACAATACAATGTTGCAATTGCAAGTATGAACCATATATATATAAATAACGGAACAAGAAACTAAAGAAAGAGATAATGCAAAAAGAAATAGCAAAAGAAGCAGTGCTTTGCTTCAAATATACCAAAAATAGAACCCTTTCCTTATTCCTTCTTAATACAATACAATGTTGCAATTGCAAGTATGAACCATATATATAAATAACGGAACAAGAAACTAAAGAAAGAGATAATACAAAAAGAAGTAGCAAAAGAAGCGGTGCTTTGCTTCAAAATATGCCAAAAATAGAACCCTTTCCTTATTCTTTCTTAATACAATGCAATGTTGCAATTGCAAGTATGAACCATATATATATAAATAACGGAACAAGAAACTAAAGAAAGAGATAATGCAAAAAGAAATAGCAAAAGAAGCAGTGCTTTGCTTCAAATATACCAAAAATAGAACCCTTTCCTTATTCCTTCTTAATACAATACAATGTTGCAATTGCAAGTATGAACCATATATATATATAAATAACGGAACAAGAAACTAAAGAAAGAGATAATGCAAAAAGAAATAGCCAAAGAAGCGGTGCTTTGCTTCAAAATATGCCAAAAATAGAACCCTTTCCTTATTCTTTCTTAATACAATGCAATGTTGCAATTGCAAGTATGAACCATATATATATAAATAACGGAACAAGAAACTAAAAGAAAGAGATAAATGCAAAAAAGAAATAGCAAAAGAAGCAGTGCTTTGCTTCAAAATATACCAAAAATAGAACCCTTTCCTTATTCCTTCTTAATACAATACAATGTTGCAATTGCAAGTATGAACCATATATATATAAATAACGGAACAAGAAACTAAAGAAAGAGATAATACAAAAAGAAATAGCAAAAGAAGCGGTGCTTTGCTTCAAAATATGCCAAAAATAGAACCCTTTCCTTATTCTTTCTTAATACAATGCAATGTTGCAATTGCAAGTATGAACCATATATATATAAATAACGGAACAAGAAACTAAAGAAAGAGATAATGCAAAAAGAAATAGCAAAAGAAGCAGTGCTTTGCTTCAAATATACCAAAAATAGAACCCTTTCCTTATTCCTTCTTAATACAATACAATGTTGCAATTGCAAGTATGAACCATATATATATATATAAATAACGGAACAAGAAACTAAAGAAAGAGATAATGCAAAAAGAAATAGCCAAAGAAGCGGTGCTTTGCTTCAAAATATACCAAAAATAGAACCCTTTCCTTATTCCTTCTTAATACAATACAATGTTGCAATTGCAAGTATGAACCATATATATATAAATAACGGAACAAGAAACTAAAGAAAGAGATAATACAAAAAGAAATAGCAAAAGAAGCGGTGCCTTGCTTCAATTTATGCTAAAAAATAGAACCCTTTCCTTATCTCCCTTGGTATATAATTATTGCAATTGCAAGAATGAAATATATACAAAAAATGGAAACATAATCAATGGAAGAGGTCTAAAGCACACCTGAGATTACCAAGAAACCATCTAGCTTCTTTAGGACGCATTTAAGAGGGGCCCAGGGGCAATGAATAATAATAATAATAATAAGTTAATAATAATAATTAATAATAATAATACATAATAACAATAATAATAAAATAATTAATAATTTAATAATAATAATAATATAATAATAATAATAATAATATAAATAATAATAATTAATAATAACAATAATAATAATAATAATAATAATAATAATAATAATAATAATAATAATAATAATAATAATAATAATAATAATAGAAATACGCTTCAAACGGAAAAAAAGGGAATTGGAAACATTTTTCAAAGAGTCAGTTTGAAGAAATGTTTTTGTGCAGTTTTCAGTCAATGTAAGATAATTTATAGTTTAAAATCCGGTTCTAATGGACCAATTTAAATGTCTTGGCAAATTAGATAGGGTGAAAAATTAATGAAAGGAGAGATGTGAGTGGACTGTATATGTTGTTTTTGGTGTTACCCCATAATTTGTCAAAACATTTTCCCAAAGTTCCCACCTTCATTTACTATTCTCTGATAATACTATCATTCGAATAGAAGGATTGGAGGTGAGATTCTTTGGCCAATTATAGTATAATATTTGTGTCATAAGAATATCATGGATAAATTCAGATATATATACACAGGGAGAAGCGTCAACAAACGCAGCAATATATATGCAAAGGGGGAGATGCGAATGATTGATGAAAGACCAATCAATCACGCATTTCTACTTTCGATCAGGAAGAGAAGAGTCAACAGCAGACCCCTGAAGGGGATCGAGAAAGCCCCCTACGCCCGCCGAGCCATGCAACTATCTCAGCGTCCTGATATAGTGCATCAGTGAACCTTTAGATAGAAGGAAGCCAGAGATAGCATGCAACAGATGTAAATCTTAGTTATGAAAGAAGAGGAAGGAAGGGGGTTAGTATCGTAGGTGTTGCAACAATAAAATGGTTAGTAATCTACGATAGTTCTACTGAATGGACAGCAATAGAATGATGTGTGATTTTAAATTAAGGTGTGGGGTTAGATCCCATTCCTTGTTGTAATCACAGAGTTTGATGGGACCTCTTTTACACATACACAACCATTCACTTCCTTAAAATTAACTTAGCTAAACGCCCGACAGAGCACGATACATAGTTTCGTTCTGGAGGGGGGGGGTTCATGTAATACAAAAGGAAAGGGGCTTCAGATACAAAGGAAATAGTCCGCAACTTTACAGAGTTATCACCTCGATATCTTAAAAGTAAAACGAAAAGGATCCAATACTCACCAACGATGTCTGATACAAAAAACAAATCAAACCTGTTTTCCTCTCTCCTCTTCTATAAGCGAGAAGGGTGAGAGCGTCGCGATACCTGCGACGGACAAACGAGCAACGAGAACTAAAATTGCGCTAGCATGCATGAATATCAGATGAGATACTGATATAAGACAACCTATGTACAATAACGCATTAAAGTGAAATTTTCACGGAAAGTGGAGAGGTATAACCCGTGGAGTGTTCTTCATTTCTAGAGTGGAAACGAATCGGGTATTTGCTTCAATATTAAAATGCGGTATATACAGTTCAACAAACATAGCGCATTCGGTTCGCGAAATCAGATTTCAAATATTTACAAAACACAAATCTGTCCTCGTTGAAAAGCAATCTCGGGAGTATCACAATTTAAATAAATGCACGAATGAATATTGCTACAATTTTAAGATTAAAGATTCTAAAATTAAGGTAATTTATACACATTGAAATATACAGTATCTCAAGTCACTTATATTTTCAGTACAAAAAAAATAATATCAAAGAGCGTGATTTGAGTCGGTACTTTAAATCACATTTTCACTCAGAATGAGTTCAGGAACAGAGTTCAACACTAAAGAAAAAACAATCACACTTTCTACGTAGAAGAAATCTGAAGAACTGACTGTTAAGACCAAGCCACCTCCTTACCCTGTCGTGATGCTCCTCCTTCAGGGCATCTTAAGTCTTGTTCATTGGAGGGGGTCCCTCTTCCGGGGTGTGTCCCTGCCTGCTTCAGGGCCAATTAGAAAAAAGTTAATTTCACAAAGAATACCCACTCTCCTTTTCTATCTTGTGGTTGCGACAAATCTGACTTTGACAGCCCGATTCGTTTTGATTCGGACCAAAACCACAAGTTCTCGTTTTTCGGGCCTCTTCAATGAATCCATCGCCGAACCGACTTTAAAACAAACTTCAGTTTGTCTGTTTATGGTCTGTTTATTGTCTGTTCACAGACTTCGAACCGTTGGTTCCCGTGTCTGTCTCGTCTGTGGAACCGACAAAAAGGGGACAGCATTTCCTTTCCAGACTGTTAAGAAAGATCGAATTCGCCATTTACTTGACAAGTCATTTACAAAAGAGGAGAGTTTCAACCGCATAGGGCCAAGATCCGTTAGAAACTGTTTCTTAGGAACGACATCTGTTAATGTTTGCCAAAACAGAATGACAATTGGATTCATAGTTAGGTCATTTGGTTCCAACGGATTTTCTGTGGGAACAGGTGGGCATTAACGCGTTAAAGCGTTAATCCGTTAATTAACTCGTTAAATTTTTCGTTAACTTTTAACGCTTTCGTTAATTTCGAAAAGAAGTAACGGACTATTAACGAGTTAAAAATTTTCCCTACATCCGTTAACCGTTAACTTAATTTACGAGTTTATAAAATATTTTCTTATCAGATTTTAAATTGTATTAGCTTCGATTTCGATAAGAGATAAACTTTTTTTTCAAAATTTCCTAAACGCTTCTCTCAATGCTCAAAATGTGTTTATATTTACTCGGTTATTATCCAGTTTAGTAATGTTTAACACAGGGTTGGAAAAACCCCCGAGTTTTGAGGGAATGTGCTTACGTGCTGACCACCCACCCCTCGTCAATATATTCTCTATGTCTAATTACATAAGCACTTTTTCCTCAGTGTTTGGAAGCACGGACATGTCCAACCTATTCCGAAAAAAGGAAGCCGCTCTGATCCTTCTAACTATCGCTCTATAGCTCTCACTTGTATTCTATCTAAGATCTTTGAAAACCTTCTCAACTCTCACTTCTTAGACCATCTGAAATCTCATTCTCTTCTTTCCGATCGCTAGTACAGCTTTTGGTGTTCAAAGTCTACTGGCGATATACTTTCCTATTTAACCGATTTATGGTTTTCCGCTCTTAGGAACTACTTGCAGACTTTGCGTGTGGCGCTTGACATATCCAAAGAATTGACCGGATGGCACGCATCATTGCTCTCCAAGCTTCCCCTCCTTTGGGTTTGCTTACTTAAGTCTAGCTTTCTTTCAAGTCGCTAAACATCGGCATATGGTTGATGGAGCGACTTCTTCTTTTTCTGTCAATAGTTGAGTTCCTCAGGGTTGTTCTGTCTTATCTCATACTTTATTCCTATTTTTCATTAATGATCTTCTCCCCTGCACATCTAACTCTATCCACTCACATGCCGATGACTCGACCCTTCATTCTTCAACTCATTTCAATTCGCTCCATCTTTTAATTCTAGAATTGCCTCTCGTCTTAATCTTTCCGATTCTATTCTCGCTGCTAGATAGAATTTGCGGGTGGGGTATTCTCAACCTTGTGAAATTCAATTCTTAAAAACCCAACTTCTACAAATCTTCCCTCTCTAAAATACCTTCTAACTTTCCTATCTTTTTTGACGGTTCTTTCGTCTCTCCTGTTGACATATAAACATCCTTGGCCTTAGCATACAAAAAAATGTCTTTTAAACCTCACATCACAACGGTTACTGGGCGGCCTCAAAGAAACTGGAGTTCTGTTTAGACTGCGAGACTTTTTCCCCTTCTCAGGGAGGGTCTCATCCGCCTTGTATGAGTACTGTTCTCATATCTGGGGGGGGGGGGGCTCTTGTTTCACCCGGCTTTTGGACAGGGACGAGTCAAAATCCAACAAAAGGCTTATAAACTGTTTAGTACCTTCCAATTCACTTGAACCTCTATCTTTGCGGCGCGATGTTGGTTGCTTTTATCTCTTTTCTATAGGTATTCGCAGCGGCAGGTGTTCGAGGGAACTTACCACTCGCGTTTACCACCACCTTTACGGCGCCCTAGGTAGCACAAGGGGTGGTGTATCTGCGCACGAGTTTTGTGTAAATATTGGTAACTCCAGGCTAGGGACCTGGGGCGGAATTTTGCCGGGGCCGTGGCCGGGGCCGGGGCTGCTCTAATTTAGCCGCGGCCGGGGGTCGGGGGCCCGGTAGCTAAAATTAGAAAATGTAGTCAAAAACACTGAAATCTTAAAACTCTAGGTGAAAATTAAAATATAATTTCAATTAATTAATAATTTAAATTATAAAAAAGGAATACATTTAATTAATTCAATAAAATAAATTATTTTCGAAAGAAATTTTTAGGAAAAATAATGATTTTCTCTATAAGAATAAGTTGTATAAATATATTATATAATATATATATATATATATATATATATATATATATATATATATAATATATATTATTATATATATATATATTATATATAAATATATATATATACTATATATATATATATATATATAATATATATATATATATATATATATATTTAAGAAACTACTTTGGTCGTAGTGATATATTTACTTTAGAGAGAAAGCCCTTGGATTCTTTTTTTTAGTATTATGCTTTACTTTCACTTCATTTTATTACTAAATGTACAAAAATTAAAAACATTGTTAAAGAAACTTTTTTTAAATGACATAAAATATTAAAAAATCAAGCGTTATTTGCTTCCTGACACGCGAGACCTTTTCAGGCTAAGGGACTGGATTTCTTTCTTGTTCTTCATCAGTGTTCATTTTCCAGACGTATCTTATTTCTTCTTCATGGTCGTTGGTTGAAATATTAGATGTTTTCAGATACTTTCATTTTGTATAAAAATCTATCTTAACTTCACCGGGATGCTATTGTAGTTGTTACTATTAAAAATGCAAAAGGATTCCATGATTTTGCGATGGTACTTGTGTGATTGATATTTCTGATCATCTTTTATATTGTTGATATTGATAGAGTGGGCTGTGTTACGCCTATGACTTGTTAAAGCTGAATTATGCTGTCCTTGTGCAGGTCATCTGTATGTTGATTTTTTTCTTCTTTGCAAATTCTATGGTTTACCTATATATGTTTTATTGCAAGTATTGCAGGGAATGTGTGATATATACAGCTTTGGGGGAGACTTTCTTTTTCGTTTTGGGGGGTTTGAGAATGTTTTTTAACGGTGAGTTATTTGTGGAATGAGGGTAAATTTTTTTGGTAATATTGTTTTAAACTAATATAATGGTAATTAAGGAATTGGTAAAAAGGAGGTGTTGCTATTTTCGGGGGAAAGGTGCTATATTACCTCTTTTTTGCTTTGTTAAATGCTTTTTGTGATGAAAAACTCAGGATAGTAAAGTGATTTGAAAGTATTGTGGATGTATTTAGTTTCTTGTGCAAGAAGAGGGGGAGAGCATATACGAACGAAAAGCACGGAGAAATAGAAATGACAGAACAGCTAATTTTGTGTTTGGGGAATGATTAGATAGCCAATGTATATAGTTTGGTGCGAATGTTGGTTTTCTATATAGTAAATTGCAAGTGATTGTTATTCCATGTGATTAAGGTATCGAGGAAGGGGGATAGAGTTGTTGGAAGGCATTTCTATCGTATACTAACTGAAGTGAATAGAGTTAGGTTGAAGGAGGATGAATAGAATTAGGGTTGGTGTTGTGAGGGAGGGAGACAAAAATGTCATCTACATATCTAATCCATAAACTATTGTTTAAAAAAGGGTGGGTAAAATATGATAAATTCTGTTAGTTCCATATATATGTTACTGAGTTTGGAGACAGTGGGATCCCATACTCAGGCCGAAAGTTTGTTTTGTAATATTTGTCATTAAAATGAAAGAAGTTATGTTGTATGAGAGATTGGCCTTCCCGTTGCATATATTAAAACAGCTCAATAATCTCTCATTACAACATAACTTCTTTCTATATCAATTCAATATCAATACAACAATATAAAGATTGAGAAGTGGATTGGAGTCGGTGAACGAATGTCTGAAGGAGAGAAATGTGAGTTTGGCAGAGGCGAGAATAAAGGTTGCATGATAGGAGAGAATGGCGGGGTTTTGGCCCACCTGGGCCAAGGGATGAACCCTTACATTGACGATTTACCATAGTGAGGGCCCGTCGCGGTCCCATGAAGCTCTAGGGGGGATTTTTGTCTGGGACGAGTTTTCACTAATTAAATGTCAGCAGGGGCAGGTAAGACTGGGCTTTTCTTTTTCGACATTTGTATATTCTCCTACGGCTTCATTTCGATGCTTGTAGGCGCACCTTTACTCCCATCT
>JABUQX010021193.1:42500-47504 GCA_015478945.1 Trachelipus rathkii | reverse complement strand
AATTCCTTAAATGTCCTCTATAATTTTTCAATTAATTTTTGCATTTATTTATAGATTATTTTCTCGCTTTTAATATTATTATATATTATTATTATATTATTCTTATTATATTATTAATAGTAGTATTGTTGTTCTTGTTACTACAGTTTCTTTTAATATTTCGTGTTTTTTTGTTTTTTTTATTTAATTTATACGTTGGTGTATAATTTAAAATTTCCTAATTGCTCTTTTCTACTCGTTGAAATATATAAACAGATAGTAGTGAGAGTGTCTACACAAGTGTTGACATGACACATGGAACACAATTGCACGTGGCAGACATTGACTCATTTGAAGTTTATTATATACCTCTACCAACATAATTTATGAAGTAGAAATGCTAAGGGAAAAAAGCAACCCAAATAAACATAGGAATTTCCCATATTGCTACATCTAAACTTCGGAATATATACATATATATAATATATATATACTACTATATATATAATATATATAATATATATATATATATATATAGATATAATATATACTAAATATATATATATATATATATTACAAAGGTGGGCCACCGTTGAATGAGAAAGTTAACGTCGTTATTTTTTAATCGTTAACAAAAATAATTAACGACGTTAATCATTAAAGCGGTTATCGGTAAAGAATGTAGCGGAGTTAACGTTAATCGTGAACGTTAACCGTCTTCAAAATATATATAAAAGTATTAAATATTTTTAATTTTCTTTTATTATAATAATATCCTAACAATTATAATAATATATAAGCTTATCAGACAATTAATTAGGCTTTGACCTATAGCAGATGGTTTTGCCGCTTGCCGAAGAATACTTCCAAAGCGTTAAATACCTTATTAATAATTACTCAATACCGGGGGTCCGTAAAAGAATTTCCCAATTTCAATGCTTTATTATAACAGCATACTATACAATATCCATATCATATCATACAATCAAAGTGAAGAGTAAGTTGCATAGTTTCGAATATGCACTTGCGCCAGAACGAGTTTCCTGATAGGTCGACATATGCGCATGCGCGCATTCGATGTAGTCTTCTCTAGTGCGTTTGCGCAGCATAGCGGACAAATGGCGAGTCCTGAGTGTAAAGCTTTCTGTGTTCTAAATTGCTAAGTGTGAATCTGTAATTACGATTCAACCTGAGTATCGTTTACGTTCCAATGTGATTCTCCATTGGCAAAAACATTCGCCGATGGTATAGGCAATTTCGCAACTAATGGATGTCTTGTAAAGGCAAAAGTAGACGGCCCAAAGAGTTAACAGAGTGGGACCGTATCAGGCCGGCGCTTCATGTCCTAGGAAATCGTCGGAGAGCAAGTCACGAACTGAAGGTGCCCAAAACGACGGTGTGGAAGGTGTCAAGGTAACGTTTACATCAGCGTGCATACCGGTTTTGCAGTTTGTACAGATTTAAAGGACGATAGGACAGAGGGCCGCGAAATGGGCTCTACGTTTTCCTTTGCCGTCGTGCGCAGTGTTAGGTCGAGACGATGACCTTCTAGATCGTGTAGTGTAGCGTGAGTCCACTCTTCACTCAGGGGTAAGGTGAATGCCATAATGTTCGTATCTGGGGTCTGAAAATCCGCATAACTGTAGAACACGCGTGATTCCCGAAGGTGTACCTTTTCTGCGCATAGCCCGACCAGGTCTACGCGGACCTTTCTTTTTCGCAGAAGCAACCGAACAGGGGTCGCCTAGTTGCCTGTTACAACAATGGCTCTTTTCACAATATTAGAGGATGAAAACGGTAAACTTATATTGCAGCAAGATGGGCCCCTCCCATTGGAGTCCATAGTGCGAGCGTGGTTGAACGACTTTACTCCCAGATCGTTGGGTTGGTCATAATGGTCCAGACGACAGAGCTCTATATATCTGCCCCCCCGGTCCCCGCGACTTAACGCCATGCGATTTCCTCCTATGGGGCTGCCCATTATACGCAGAGTTGAAACGCAGATTGAACATGCCGTTCCTTCCATTACTCCGGAACCATTACCCAGCACTGACACAGCGAAGATAAATAAATATGTGCGTATTTCTACCGTCATGAGCGGGTACACACGCTGACTCAGCTGGCGCAGCCAAAGGGTTAACCAATGTTTGGGAGGAATTGGATTATCGGCTGAATGTATCCCCTATAACGAAGGGGGCACATATTGAACATATGGAGGAAAAACTCTGTTCAATGACCTGCACTTTGATGTATGATTAGTGCTGTTGATATATATATTACGCTGTATAATAAAGCATTGATGAACTGACATTCTGTTACGACACCCGTAGTTATATTAAAATAAGTATAGATATGTCAACTGAGAATTTAATTACAAATATGTATATTTTAAACGCTTATGAAGGCCTAGTTCTTATATTTTTCACTAGTCGCAAAAGAAGCAAGTTCAAGTAACTAATGAAAGAAGTTAATGACTCATTGAACGGGACAACAGTCACTATCTCTTTTTTCTTCAGCGAACCAATAAGAAATGAGAATACAGCAAAAGAAAAACGTCAAACATTCTAAAACGGGATAATAACCGTGTAAGTAAATAACACATTTTAAGCAATTGAGAGGGAGCGTTTAGGAATTTTGGGAATAAGAGTTTAAGGTGATTGCTCGAGAGAGATGCGAATCTAAATACAATTTAAAATCTGATAAAAATATTTTATAACTCGTAAATTAAGTAACGATTCCACGGATGTTTTTTTTTTTATAGGGAAATTTTTAACTCGTTAATTAGTCCGTTACTTCTTTCGAAATTAACGAAAGCGTTATAGCGTTAAAAGTTAACGAAAAATTAACGAGTTAATTAACGGATTAACGCTTTAACGCTTAATGCCCACCTTTATATATATATATATATATTATATATATATATTAGTTGATATATATGTAATATATATATATTTGATAATGTTATATATATATATATATATAAATATGTAATATATAATATATATTATTTTGCAAAATTCAAATTCTGGTGGGAGATAATAATAACATAATCATTAATAGCCGCAACAAAAAAAATGTAAGAAAATAAGTATGAAATCTCATGCAATGTTTATTAAAGTTAGTTACTGGGATCCGCTCGAGGGATCAAGCCATGAACTCTCACCCCGCAAATAGATTGTTCGTTCAACTGTTTGAGCCATTGTGAAACTATATATATTAACCTTACGAGAATTCTTTTCCTGATTCTCCTGTTTTTAAAAGGAAATTTAGTAGCGGTGGGAAGATGCCAAAATGATTTTCGAATCCGATTGAGAAATTTTTAAATTTCCGATTCTCGATACCGATTCTTATTCATAGTAATATGCCAAAATAACTTCCGATGTCGATTCTTCCAATTGTCGATGCCGATTCATCGTCTCATCATTTGATGAGTCGGATTGGTAAATTTTGTAAAATTTGATGAGTCGGATAAGTAAATTTTGATGGGTCAGGTTAGTAAATTTTCATGGATCGGATTCAAAAGTGTTCCCGGAAACGGACGGAATCAAACTTGAAAGTGGCTTCTTCCTAAATAGCTAGAATCGAATTATCTTACTTTAATTTTTTCTAGTATATAATGGAGGAATATATCGCTCATTTGATGTAAGAGCGACAGTACTCAAAAATTACGTTTCTTGAATTTTTACTACGAAGAGATAAGTAATGATGTGTACTTTTAACTGTAAAAGTATCATATCCTAACAATCAATCCTCCCTGTGAGAGTGTTTTGTCATTATTAATTCCATATACTTTGCATAATAATCTGAAACTTCAAATGAAAAAAAAACGAGATTTTTGAATTTAGCCGTTCTTGTAGCAAATGAGCGATATTAATTTTAATTATTTCGGCATGATTTGAAGTCATAATTATATTTGTTTTTGTGTTTTGTTATTTACTTTTGTTCAATAAGGCATTCTTTTTCATTCTAGTGCTGTTCGATGGAAGTTACAGCTGAGAGCGTGTCTGTGATGGCGGCTACTTTGGCCAATGGCGGAATCTGCCCCATTACCGGCGAGAAAGTTCTTCAGCCAAACGCAGTTCGAGATGTTTTGTCCCTCATGCATTCCTGTGGGATGTATGACTACTCCGGCCAATTTGCATTTAAGGTATTGTAATTTAATTGCAAATTGTATTTTGAGTGAATATATCAGTCGTTTAGAAATAAAGAGAATTAAGTCGAAATCAAAATTGTAGTAAAAAAATTTGTTTCGAATTCAACAAAAAAAATTTATATCACTATGAATGGAGTCATTTAACTAAATTTATTTCAAAAAACGTACAAAACTTGGACTTCATTCACTTAAAGCTATATATATATTTATATATATATATATATATATATATATATATATTAGTATATATTATATATATATATATAATATCTCTCTATCTTAAAATTTATATATATTTATATAATATATTATATAATTATATATTATATAATATATATATATTATATATATATATATATAGTATATATAACAGGTTGGACTGCCGGCTAAGTCAGGTGTTTGTGGAGCTATAATGCTTGTAATTCCCAATGTCATGGGTGTTTGTTGGCTGGTCACCTCCCCTTGATCTTTGGGCAAAACTCAGTAAGGTATCAAGTTCTGCGAGGGTCAGTAATGTAGATTAGATTATAACATTTTTTTTTTACTTTATATATATATTTTATTAGTTACTTTTTTTGTGAATTGTTTTTGCCAAGTTCCACGGCAGTCGTGCATAAATAGGAGGTGCTTCATTTTCTGGCCAATATTTTTTAATTATGAATTGATGTTGGGGTTTTACGTTGCCTTTTCACTTACACATTTTTGTTGTTGTTCATGTTATTATTATTATTATTATTATTATTATTATTATTAATTATTATTATTATTAGTAGTAGTAGTAGTAGTAGTAGTAGTAGTAGTAGTAGTAGAGTAGTAGTATTAGTAGTAGTAGTAGTAGAAGAAGAAGAAGAAGAAGAAGAAGAAGAAGTAAA
>JABUQX010021193.1:12500-35000 GCA_015478945.1 Trachelipus rathkii | reverse complement strand
ATGTCTAGCGCCACAGCAAAAGATTCTCCGAAATGTTGAATTGGAGCGGACCAAAAAGGAGAGAGAAGAGAAAGGAGATCACGAGTAGAACATTTCTTACGAAGGTCATACTGGCCATCAGATATTACCTTTGAAGAATTGAGATATTTCTAAATCTTGATTTTGAAGATAGATTCGAAAGCTTTAGAAAGAATGGAGGTTAAAGCAGTAGGATGGTAATTAGAGGGTTTAGAATGGTCGCCCCTTTTCGGCAGTGTTTGAGTGACCGCACGTTTCTAGCAGAAAGTGAAAAGCAAATTGAAAAAACGGAGAAGAAATAGTTTATACCAAGGCAGGGAGCTAGCCCAGAAGCACAAGTATTAAGAATCACAGGAGGAATACCTGCCAGGACCTACGCGTTCTCAGAGAGAGCAGATAAAAACACCTTTAGAAGAAATTGCGATGTTGGGCATATATGAGTCGGAGGGGTGAAGAAAGAGGAATATCTCCGGATTCATCAAGAGTAGAGTTAGAATCGAAGGATTGAGCAAAGATATGAGCTTTAGCAAAAGGTAAGGTAGCAGTTTTGTCTTTGGAAAATACTAAAGGAGAGAAAGAGGAAGAAGCAAAGTTAGAGTTGACATTTTTTGTAAAATGTCAGAAAGGGCGGGAGGAAGAGGAACCAGAATGGTGTTTTTAGTGTCATAGAGAATAGATTTTGTACGATTCTGGGATGAATTATAAGTTGGAAGAGTTTGTTTGACGATGACGGTAATTCTTGAAGGCAGTGTCCCTTTGGTGAATTGCACGAGAACAAGCAGGGTTAAACCAAGGTTTGTCAATTTTAGTTCGAGGGAAAGAACATCGAATGTACGCCTCTATGCTACAGAGAATCGCCTCGGTTATGGGTATTTCGTACTCTGCTGCCCCTGGGAAATAATTTTGATGCCTCTCCTCCTTATTATAGATGACAGAAATTGATGCTTTAATAAATAAATTCATTTTCTAAACTAAAGGAAAAAGACAAAAAAAATCAATTTTGTTAAACAATACTCAACTTTCAAATTTCACAAAATTATAATACTAGAAGACTTACCTTTCTTCCTAAGGTTTCTAATTTAATTTTCTGTCCATGACTGGTGATCATTGTTTTTTATATGACTCTTTGTTCTGTGTTCTTCGCTACCATTTCGGTGACTCTTTTGATATTGCCCTCTGGATTTCAGAATCAGGCACAAAACTTTGATTTCCAAATTGCCCTCTTCGGGTATATTTCCTTCTTTTTTATTTACTTTTCCTGTCACTATATGTTAGCTGTCATAGACGGCTGATATTAAACCTTTAGGTTTTAATTTCTCTCTTCAATATCCTTGGTATTTTTTCGTGATTTTTCTTTTGTGGATCACATTATCTCACCAAACAGTTGTAAGTGGTTAATTGTTTTGAGGCAACTTGGGGAACTTCATACCAACCCAATTGCATGCTCTGTAAAGTGATGTACTTCTTCATCCTTGTACGGAGTATGCATCTCTGAGGTGAGACAATTTCACTCATACAGCTTTCTCATCCCTTTCAATGACGCTATTCAGCCTCTTTCTATTATTCGAATTGTTGCATAACTCCTTATATTATCGTTAATGCAACGGTCACTGCTCTTCTTAACTATCTAGTTGCATTTTGAAGCGAATTCCCATGACTCCCTCTTTCCACATGACCTCCTCCTTATTCTGACTGAAACTTAACAGCTATGCCTAATTTCCATCAACTCTACAGGTAAAATAAATATTCTATCTAGTTTCCCAAACTTCATTTGACTTACCTACTTCAAGCGCTTTTTTTATTAGGACATGTCGTCCTATTGTTTGGGATTGAATTTTAATTCTATAATTCTTGTGGGTTTTGTTAGCCCCTTTGGTCATTTTCCACCCATGGGTGACTTTAAAAAAAAAAAAAAAAAAAAAAAAAATACAATTTTTTTCGGAATGAAAACTGCAATTTCTTAATTTCGCAAGATATTCATTCACTGTTCAGTGGCAAAATTGATTTTAAAAACAGCAAAATCCTGTACTGCAGTGTATTAAATGTATATAAAAAATTCTGTATACGTCTTTTTTTAGTGAACTAATTTGGCCACGTTATTGTATGTGATTTATGATGGTTGTAATTTCGTAAAATAAACATGAAACTCTAAGTCATTTTTCTCAATATAATGTATCAATTTATCCAACTGATTTAGGGAGTGTATTTTGAGAAAAATTTAATTTTGTTGTTCATTTATACTACAGGAAAATCAATAAACTTACATAATCCTTTAAATATTGCTTTCACCCTATTTTATACCATCTATCAGAATTGGGGACCAAGACCTATGGCCAGGCTGAAGCCTTAAATTTGTGTCATCCATCCGAAAATCTTCTTTCTAATGACCCAATAGAGGAAGCTAATAAATATATTTGGCTATTTGAATGACTGATAACATAGATTTAACTCTTTAAAGAGAATTTTTTCATTCCTTAAAGCATTTCGTAGTTGTGTAATAGCAAATGATTTAGTCACTTTCATAATTCAAATTTACAAAGACTCTTGTCAACTTTCTTCAACTATAAACTAATATTAATCATATACTAAATTCTTGGTTATTCCATTTCAGATTTTTCTTTACTCTTATAGAATGAATTAAAGATTATTTTGCCAAAATTGATGAATTTGAACCTTTGAATGCAAAGTACTTATCATATGTTTTCGTTCCCTCTTTCAAGACTCAGAACTAATGTTGAAACTTGAAAGTGCGTTCCCCATTGTATAGTTCCTTATTAATCTGAAACTTTCCATTCAACTAATAAGAATTATATATATATATATATATATATATTTCTATAATATATATATATATATATATATTATATATAAAATATATATATATATAATATATATATATATATATATATATATATATATATATATATATATGATATATATATATTCTTCTTCTTCTTTACCTACCTCTTCTCCCCAAGACTGGAGTTAAGGTGCCGCTACAGATCGGAAAAGAAAAGCACATAGGAGAATTGACAAATGTCGAAAAGGAAAGCCCATCCTTACCGCCCCTCTTACCATTAAATTAGTGAAAACTCGGTCACAGACAGAAATCCACCTAAGAGATTCAATGGACCGCGACGGGCCCTCCTATGGTTTAATCGTCAATTGAAGGTTTCATCCCTGGCCCAGGTGGGCCACAAACCATGCCCCCATACAAAAACCCCGCCATTCTCTTCCTATCATGCACCTTATTCTCGCCGCTCTGCCAAACTCACATTTCTCGTCCGCCTTCAGACATTCGTTCACCGACTCGATCACTTTCTCTTGGATCTCCCAGCCGGTCGGTTCCCAAACACACTCACCACTATACCATCCGCTTCCGCTTAACCAACCGACTACATTCATCCTTTCCACGATGACCAAAGACCATCTTCAAACATACTTTCATTCTATCTTCTCATTTACCCCTTTCTTCACACCACAACAATCTCTAATAAGTTCATTCCTTCATTATTAATTCTTCTCACACCTAGCATTGCTCCTAAGATTGTCCATCTGAACACATTGACTTTAGATTCATACCTTATACCTCCTATTCCAGACAATAGTCTCACTACCATATAATAACACAGGTAACAAACATACCCTCATGTAAGACCCTATAGCGCACTCAAGACTGTCCCTTTACATCACCAACGATTTTAATGCACCAGCAACTTCCTGCCATTCACAACTTTCCTACTACAACTCGCATCATCCCTTCCCTTCTCAATCCACACATACCCTAAATATTTAAACTCAGACACTTGCTCCAGCTGCTCACCATGTAACATAAAACTTCACACCGAGGACGTCCTCACTCACAACCATAACCTACTTCTTATCTATGTTTACTTTAAAACCCCTCCTTTACATACCCTGCCAAATCTCTCTAGCCAATCCTCTCAAACTCTCTTCAGATTGCCCACCACAACAGAACCAAATCATCCGCATATAATAGGTAGAGCACCCTCCACTCATTTCATTCTCCATCATTCTAAACACCATTTCCTCCATCCCCACCTCGAATTCTTTCATAAACCCATCCATATACAATTGATAACACAACCCTGTCTCATAACACATAAGACATGAGACATAACATAAGACATAACACAACGCCTGTCTCACTCCGCTATAATCCTAAACAAGTTCAACCCATTGACACCATTTATCTTACACACGCTTCCGCTATCGTTATACATACTTTTGATTCCATTCAGAAGCCTACCACCAACGACCATATATCACTAATACCTGCCCTAAATAGCGCTTCCCTATTAACTCTATCATACCCTGTTGCAAATCCATTAAAACTTAAAGATAATTTAATTCTTCTCCGCATTTTTCTCAATCATTATTGTTTTAATGTTAAAGATTTGATCCACACATCTTCTACCACTCTAAATGCACCTTTCTCACCAATCAGTCCTTCAGACACTCGACGCACTCTTTCCGACCAAAATACCAGCATATACCTGTCCCTACAACACTCAATAAACTTATTCCCCTATAATTTTCTTACAGTTCCCCTTTTTCTCCCTTTACCCTTATACAAGGTACTATACCGCTCTCCTCCAATCCTTGGAACTATACCTCCATAAACGCTTTATTACAACAACTTCCAAAATCCAATCAATCACCATTCGCCTTGCCTCCTCTTGATCATTTCACCAGTATTCATTCTATACCTGCAGATTTACCATGTCTTCCAACTTTCTCACTCTACCCATTACCTCCTCCTTACTAAAACCTCATCCCCAAAATACCTATTCCTTCGTTGTCCATCAAACCCACACAATCACTAACACCTCATCGATTACTGTTAATATTTGCAGATTTTCGAAGGTTCTTTCCACACTCCCCTCACATCCCATTTCATTCAGTTACAAAAGCACCATCCCTATTCATTATTCTAAGAGATTCCCCTTATTCTCATTCTTAACCTTCGCGCTTCCTTCCAGAAGAGCTTCCTATTTCCTTGTATGTCCTCATTTCATCCTCCTTCCAAAACTGTTCATTTACCTTCTTGTTTTCTCCTACGTATGCACCTTTTTAGTATTTCTTTTTTCTCCACTTATATAATTCGCAAGCATACTTCTTTGAAACTTCATTCATTTTGCTTTTAGTACATTCAAACCACGCTTCTTTTACCTTTAACCGCTTTCATCACCTTCATTGCCACCATTCGCTGTTAACATTTCTTACTTCCTACTTTAGCCCATCCACACACTTCCTTTGCACTACTAATATAATTGCTTCCTTCATTTGCCCCAGATTTTGTTCAGTATCAACTTGTTCACATTCAACCGATTTACTAGCGAACGCTCTTACATACTTTTGTCTTGCTCACTAACTTCTCAACTCCTAATTTTACCTACTTCCTTCGTATACCTTCTCTCCATCCAAGCCCCACTAACTTAATTTTACATAGAAACAACATAATGATCCGAGTAATCCCATTCCTAAACCCTCACTGATTTAACATCAACACATACTTCCAAAATCTCCTTCTTCACCCAACACAAAATCAAATCATACTTTTCACATTCGATACCATCTCTACCTACACCAACTCTAGTATACTTGAGAAATACTCTTGTGTTTAAGAAAGTATTACTTACACACATACCCTTCTCTTCACAAAATTCAATCACCTTCCTACCATTCTCAATTTTCTCCCGCCACCCCAAAAAACCACCTGTATAACCATCCCTTTTTGTATCACCTATCCAACCATTCGAGGTCCCCCAACACCATCAATCTGAAGCTCCTACTCACCCCATCCAGAACAGTCATTCAGATTATCCAAAAAATCGTACTCTCTTCAACGTTTTCCCTCAGATGGACCATACTCACAACCACACATACCTGACCTTTTCAAAACTAAATTTAACCATTGAGGACATCTGACTCCCACACACAAAGTCTACCATAGCATTGTACCCCAGGTCACTCATCAAAATTGCAACTCCTTCTCTGCCCTCTCTCATTCTCTTCCACACCAGCACGCAACATTTCCACACCACACCACTCAATTTCACCTTCCTTTCGATCTTTGTTTTCAGTTCACAGCGAACGCAAAATCAAAATTGCCCTTTCTAAAATACATCCATCACCTCCTTCTCCTCTCTCCTCAACATTTAATCCTCTGACATTCCATGTACCCATACGATTCCATACAATTCGCCGAAAAGTTAGAAGGTCGTTTACGGCGATCCCGACCATCTCCGAGGCATGCATTCAGCATTCCTAGCAAGAGATAGTGGTAGTGGGCAGCCAACCCACTACCACCGTCCCTTAGTCACTTCTACGACACGCCAGGACATACGATGTGGGCAATTTCTTCTCCCCCACACAGGGATATGAGTAGTAGGATGTCTGTAAGGTGTTATTCTAGAAGTGCGGTGTTACTTAATCCATGTGTATAGAATGTGAAAATGGGGTTAGTAATATGTGCCTAGGATGAGTGTGCTAAAGAATATGAAACGCAAAAAGAAAGACGCACCATTAAAAATGGACGGTAATTCATCGGCTTCGAGTATGCGTGTACTCTCCCTCTATATAATATATATATATATATATATATATAATATATATATTATATTATATATATATTAATATATAATATATATATATATATATATATATATATATATATATATATATATATATATATAGTATATATATATATATTAGAGAATGGTTGAAGTATTTAACTTTCACCGATATGATAATCTTCGCCATGCCGCTAATAAGAAAGATCCTCGTAGGCAACGTTACGAATCTCGCGGAAGAAAAGTGGTTTCGTTACTATTTTCGGCCGCAGCAGGGGATGTCACCGCTCTTCGAAGGTAAGCATTAGCATTTTATAAGTTGTATAAAATTACAGAGAGAGAGAGAGAGAAGAGAGAGAGAGAAGAGAGAGAGAGAAGAAGAGAGAGAGAGAGAGAGAGAGAGAGAGAGAGAGAGAGAGAGAGAGAGAGAGAGAGAGAGAGAGAGAGAGAGAGAGAGAGAGAGAGAGAGAGAGAGAGAGAGACGCTTTTATCATTAATACAACGCTTTATACATGTATTATGTGTGTAAACATATTGATTCTTTATATGAACTTTTTCTTGTATAAACTTGATACGATGAAAATATAATAAACTAATTAGGTATCTATTTTCAATAATGTGAAATGTGATATGTATGACTGCTGCGACTTTTAATTATAGTTTTGTTTGTTCTAATATTTTTAGGTCTGCTTTGTCCGGAATGGATATGGAAGAAAGCGACTACGATGGTCGTACAGCTCTTCATTTAGCTTCTATTGAAGGTCATACAGACGCCGTTAATTTTCTCCTCTACAAATGTAAAGTTAATCCGATGTCAAAGGATCGGTAAGAGCCAAGTACTTAATAAAATAAAAATTTATCTAATGTGTGTATAAAAATTTACACATCTCTGTCGGTGTGAGTTTATTATTTTTTTGATGATGTCTTTTTAAAATGGTAAATTTTTAGCTAACAAAATATAATCGATAACTTTGAAATTTTTTAGATATATATAAAAATATGTGGACGTTAAATAGTTGAAAATGTTTATTATTATTAATAGAAGGTTTATACTCTATTATAGGAAAATTTGTTTATAAAACTGCTAGCTTTGAGGAAACTAAATCAACGCTGTACCAGGAGTGTTTTGCTTCTATTGTAGTTTTTAAAAGATTAGAAATATTAATATTAGATATGGAAGGTAATAACCCCGATTTTCACATAACGAAGTATCATTTAAACTATCTAATTCTTACTGATTAAAGAAGTGAAGTCATCAAAAAAAATATTGCACCTATTACTTGTAATCTCGTTCAAAGACTGCTTCTCTTACCTCGACCATCTCTCTCCTCCAGATTCTCCTACTAACTATCTTCAATTTTCTGGTCATTGTTAATATATCTTCTCCTTCTAAGTTTATCCTCATCGCTCAATCTCATACATCTACATTTCTTCATCACTCAAACATTGTGTCTTCTGCTTAATTTCTTCGATGGTACTTAAATTTGGTCTGCCGAACTTAATTTCTCAATAGACAGTCGGGATTTCTTTGCAAGTTAATGTCGAAATAAATGCGCTCCTCCCATAAACACGCACCTAAAATCATTTTCGAACAACCTTTCTCGCAATAGATATTAAAAGTTCTCTGGTAGTTTATTTGACTTACGTTTTAGGGGTGCCTATCTCACTCGTGTAATACTAGAAATAGATAATATTCAAACCGGTGAACTTTAGAAAATCCCTCCGAAGTTATTCAATCAATTCAGTGGCGAGAGAACATTGTAATGACCCACTTGTGATATGACAATACCGTTTGGATAATCTTTGTAGCTTTAGTTCCTGATATTCGTTTTTGGAGGAGCTACTACAGCCATTCTGGCCCTAGGTTTTTTGTAAAACCTTAAAAGTAAATTGATTCTCCAGCATACGGGGAGAACTAAGATTCTTTCACTTAGGGACTTAATCTAAATTTAATTTATTGACTGTAATTAATTGTGAATCATTAACCAATAGAAAAGGCGTCATCCGTGATATACTACAAATCACGTTGAAATGGTTGAAAAATTTCAGCATCCTTACTCTTTCAAGTCTACAGCACGAGTAATACTCTTATTACCCTCATCTCTATTCTGAATTGGGAAGGACAGAATGCTTACTTCATCTCCTATTTTCTATCTCTATCATGAGAGACTCTGGAAAACTATAACTGTTCCTTTGTTTTTCTCAGGTCAGGATAGAAGTGCTACATTTTACTTTTGAATGCTTGTCATGTAGTATTTTATGTCTACAGTCCGTCTAGGATTGAACTAACAAATCTTATTTACCTTCAAGTTTCTTTGATTTCTCCTTCTTTTCCTTATTCTTCCCCCGTTTGTCCGATAGATGTCGATGCGCAGTGTTATCCAAGGGCAAGACTTAGCGATGAGTGTATCGAAGTTCGTTTTGCAAATATCGTTTTACGTATATGCGAATTAACATCAATCCCATTCATAATCTGACTGGTACAGCATCTTTTACTATTTATGTTAACTTTCTTTCCTTCGCCAACTGACGAGACTTCTTTTTTTTTCAGTTAAATTCAGCGATTCTTAATCTTTATTTCGGAGGACCCTATTTAAATATTTTTTCACCGCAAACCCCCCCCCCCCTTTATATATTTTTCAGCGAACCACTAAGAATTAAATCAATTTAAAACCATATTTGCATTAAATATTATTTAAAGTTTCTTATGAAGTGTCTTCTATATTTGGAGAGAATTATATATTATATTCATAAGAGTTACAAAAAATATTAAAATTTTATCAAAGTTAAGCTTTTGTAATGCAAACCCTTTAGAAAAGTAAAATTTTACACAAACAAACAAGGAAAATTTCTTCAACGTTTCCTTTTCTTTCCATTCATTCACTTTTTTTTATTTTAACTGCATATAAGATCTTATCATTTTTTCAAGCCTTCGAGAACCCCAATGGATCCGCTGACCACAGACTAAGAACCGCTGAGTTAAATGATTCGGAGATGTTTTTATTGGTTAGCTGATTAGCTAGTTTTTACTCCCCTATAAATCTATCATTCACTAATGGAAATATATAACATATATTACATATAAAAATAGAAATCGGTAACATATGCATGCCCAACATGAAGAAACTTGTTGACGCTGTTCTTTTACACACTTCTTAAACGCATTTTAGTTCGGGTTCACATTTTAAAAAACGAGGTTTTGTTCAATTCTTCACTAAAAAAAAAGCTGTTTGTGATGGTGGAAGGATGAGTTATCTTAGTCTCCCTCATTACCAGGCGAATGGATGTAGCTCACATCCCACGGTAGAGTTAGGAATTGTTAAATTTTGGAGGAGACAATCAAAAAAGGGCCGAGGACTGAATTGGATATTATTAGAACCTTAAAACATTATAAATATAGAGACAGTAAGAAGCCACATGGGCCTATCGAGACTCCCAGTCAAGCTAATAGAATCAATCACCAACTCACTGCTCGAACCGAGTGCACACCACTCACACAGGCCCCATAGAAAAGCTTATTCAATAACTACATAGTATGCACAAAATCTACCACTAAAAGAAAAAACTATTGCTAAAGTACATGCTAACCACACTACAAGTTTTAGTAAGTTTGTCGTAGTCATATCATGCAGTTTAACCTTAATAACTACCGTAACTAAAAAACCCGGCCAATTTGGCTTAGTCATAATATACCATATGACACCCAAACCATCCATATACCTATCCAATCCTTTTTTAAATGTTGCGATCGAGTCGTACTCCACAACCTTCTGTGGCAAACCACAAAAATTCAACAACTCTATTACTGAATCCTTGAATTTTTTCTTTACTCCAAGAATGGCATAACTTTTTCGTAATTTTTCTATCTGTACGCTCCCTTGTCTCCATTCCTGGTCTAGTATGAAGAATTTATTGTCCGTATATCATAGATGTAATATTTTGTAGTCTTGTGATCACGTCCTCTGAGAAATCTCCTTCCAACAAAAACATTTTTAACTCCTTCAGCCTCTCCTTATAGCTCTAACCCTCAAACCCAGAAATTTTCTCTCTCTCTCTCTCTCTCTCTCTCTCATCTCTCTGAGATGTAGCTCTCTCTCTCTCTATCTCCTCTCTCTCTCTCTCTCTCCTCTTCTAATCCTCTCTGTCCATTCTCTCTTCCTTCTCCTGTCGTTGCTCTCTTCGCCTCTCTCCTCTCTCTCCCCGTTCTCTACTCCTCCGTTGCGGTCCTCTTCTCGTCTCTCTCGTCCTCTCCATCTATCTCGGCTCTCTCTGCTCTCGCTCTCTCTCCTCATCTCTCTCTTCTCTCCTCTCTCCGCTTCGTCGCCTCGAAGGGTCTTCTCCTCCGACTCTCTCTCTCTCTGCAGCCCTCCCCTCTCTATCGTCTCTTTCTCTCTCTTTCTCTCTCTCTCTGCCTCTTCTCCTCTCTCTCTTCTCTCTCTCTCTCTCCCTTCTCTCTCTCTCCCTCTCTCTCTCTTTCTCTCCTTGCTCTTCTCTTCTCCCTCATCACTCTCTCTCGCTGCCCTCCTCTCTTCTGCTCATCGATGCACTCACTTCGCAATTTTCTTAATTTGGGTAACACTGGCTTTTTCTATTTCGACACCACTCTTGTAATCCGAAACCATTGTACCACTGACCACCGTATACGCATGCACATTTACAATAACTTTTTCAATCAGCCTATGTGGGGGAACCTTATCAAAGTTTTGCTGAAGTCTAAACATATAATGTCGACCTGGATCTCCTCGGTCCAATGCAGTCGTAATGTATACATAAATTCCTAAAAGGTTTTGTCTAACATGACCTACCCTTCTAAACATGTGGGGCAGTCATACAATATGCTTTCATATCTCTAAAAATTTTTTTTTTTTTTTTTTCTTTTTTCTTCTATATGACCTATCAGTAACTTTTACAATCAGAGATATGTTAAGGTAACTGGGCTGTAATTTCGCAAATCTTCCTTACTGCCTTTTTTATAAATAGGCACAAGACATGCTGTTTTCCCAGTCGTCTGGTACCTCTCACACCGAAATGTTATATGACAAGCTTAAAATCACATGCAGTGACTTGTCAGATGCTGCTACTACCCTTAAAGAATTCGACCATATGATAGGTGTAACAATACATCAGGACCTGCAAAGCTTTACTTGGGTCAGTAATGGTCAGTAAAGCACTCTTAATTTTCTTTACCAACAAACTTCAGATTCAGTAAGTCTATTTATTACATGCATAAAAGAACTATTTAGTCTCCAAACTATTATCCAATCTTTCCTCAGTAAACATTGATTCGCAAAATAAAATTAAAAATATTGACAACTCGCCTTATCCTGACTTACTAAATTTCATACATTTTAATTGGACCAATTGTCTATTCTTATTTTCACATTTATAAAAGACACTCTCTTCGGTGTGCCTTATTATATTCCTTGCTAGACTTATCATGAGCTTTCTTGAGCTTACACTTCTCAAGATGAGCCTTAACTCTTTCAATTTTTCTAATAATACTTTCATGGCAGTAATTACAAATCACCCTATTTAGTTCCTCATCCTGAAATGTTACTTCATTCCATTCATTGGATCTAATTCTTCCTCCAGAGTGACATCTAGCTTTGGGCACTTTTTTAGTTTACTTTAAATACTGTGAATATTATTAAATATTTCTAAGATCCAGTATTATAAATATTTCTAAAACTCCGTGCACCAAAATATTTCTGAAACTCCGTGCACAAATTATTTCTGAAACTCCGCACACAAATTATTTCTGAAAATTGCTTTAAATCCAAACAACTGCTGAAGGTTGTGGTAAACTATTCCTAAATTCCATCAACTCAAAACAACAATTAGAAATTATGATAAACTATTTTTTCAGTAACCACGCTTACCACGTAATACAGTTTCAACTTTTCATTCAAAAAGTAGTCCCTATCGCTCACTCACATCCAATTTATTAATACATGCAACTACTATATCTCTCCATATTTACACCCGACAAGGAAATCCATTGAATGCCAGGAAACCACTTGTAAATACACGCCAGTTATGACTACTCGACATTTTCTTTCTATTGTGGCACTCGCTTCGTCTTGTCTATATTCATTCTCATCACATTTCCGTGGTGTCTTACTTCTTGACTCTGGCCAGGCACGGTCTATACACACATGCTTCTATCCTTCTATGATTCTTTATTTGTCACACTGAAGTGACTCACTCTATCCACTCCACTAGCGTTCATACGTCATGATTATTTTCTATACTGCAAGTCTCTCACTCTAACACAGATTTAATCTATTGCTTTCTATCATACCTCTTACTCAAATGCGTCGTCAGCGTCCAAGTCTCTGCTCCTCCACCATCTCCACTGACACCCTTTCTTTCCCTTTACGTGCCGTTTATCACCAATAGAAGGGAATATTAGTCCTTGTTTTGATAATTCCTGAAGAAGACTCCATACAATTCTTCATTTCAATCGCAAGCTTAAATCTCATGCAATAATGTTCTTCTCATCTTCCTTTATGGGAATAACAAATCATCTCACTCTCTGTGTTATTTCTAGGCTAAGTGGTATAGAAGCATTTTGGTTGTAGAAGTATTGTGATATTTCGAAATTGCTCTGTTACTTCGTGTTGCTATCATCTTATTTGAACTTGTAACAACGCAAGTTTTATTTATACTACCCACTATACAGTGTCCACTCTGCTATATCATTGATATTCATATCAAGATAGCGCCATCACCCATCCCTAACTTTTTTGATAAAGACAAGTCTCCAAACTGGCACTAGAAAAGGCTCCACACCGTTTAAGACTCAAGTTACTGACCGACTTCTATGTAACTGAAAGATCCTTGTTCATAAATTCTTTCTACCAAATCCATAGACCTAGATATCTCTTTTCTGAAACAAAATCATATAATTTTCCTAATTCTTCTCATTTACTACCCATAAAGCCTTACTTCCCTATTCCTGACCTGCACGTAACCTAGGTAAAAATCTCCCAGAAACAATACATAATGCAGCCTTCTTTCACTAGCCTTTCATATTCTGAGATCAACCTCCTATAGAATCTTGCTATTAATTCGTCTGTGCCAACCGTTTCTTCTTCTTTTATATCTCTGCTCTTGTACCCACGGTCACAATCACTTCACTTGAAATCCGCATTTTTAAAATCAATCCTCTTCCGTATCTATCCTATCCATGACATCATTCACTCTAATCACCATTTGTAGAATCATCTCTCTATCTATCCTATCCCAATGACATCATCTCACTCTGCACCTGGATAAATTCCTCATTCGTTTCCCTTCTATCTGTAGTTTGGAAAGTCCCTAGCTAGTATCAGTATCATAGAGTCTCCTCCATTAGCATGTCTCAGCTTCTCATTTAGAATAATCCGACATTACCATTGGCCCTCTCTCTGATCCCTCCCAATCTGGAAGAAGACAGTCAAATCTGTTACTGCAGGTCACAGCGACTGACTTTCGAGATCTAATGCTTATTTCTATTATTCTATTCATGCTTGCATCGACCGCTATTACGGACACATAAAACCTTTCTCTCATACTCCTGCTTAGGTTGAATCACATAAATCCTCACTACCTCTCTCTGCTATTCCACTCCCTCCTCGCCTCAATACAGATCCATAACTGAACTTTTTCTTCTAACACTGTCCCTTCCTTTCCTCAAATAACTTGCCTACTTTCTCAACTCAAATAACCAAATCACTTCAATCCTCAGTCTACATTTTCACTCCAAGGTCTTCCTTGCAATCCTCCTTCCTTACAACCCACATCTCTATCATCTTCAAAAATACCAAACAGGGCCAGCTATTTCACATATTACCCTCCTGCTACTACAGTCTCCATAACCTATGACATCAGAGTATATATACTTTATACATATTATTAACTTTTGCTATACTATTGTACCTATTATTTTTACCCAACTACAGTTTACTAAATATCACAAAGCTAAAAAAAATGGAAATTAATATCCCTAAAACCTAAGTTAAAAATGTTTAAAATTCAAGCTAGAGTGTTGATTATCCTCAAATGAAGGCCTAAACTTAAAAAAAAAAAGTAAGCCCCCTAACTTTAGCCTGCTGGCTCTGGGAAGTTTAAATTCCTATTTTCCAAAATTATCTTCACATACCTATTAAATATAATATTTGGTCCTAATGGACTTTAGTTAATACAGCACACAAAACTATTCTAATAATTCATCCATCAAACCTCGCAAACACAGAGTTAAAACAGTAAATCTCTCAGCTAATCTAACCTACGGGTTTAACCGCTATCAAACACTCGATCTCATCAATACTCACTTAAAAGATTCAAACTAGTGATATAACCCCAAAAGAAGGTAATGGGCCAGCAAAGTTTCAAAAAAACGGCTCCATTGGAATATAAAAAGTTCTTTGATAACCTTAGAAAGTGTAAGTTTAAGAAAGCACAAAGGACAAATAAAAAAATAATCTAATTCTGCACTAACTCGTTATTAAATACAAAATATTCTATTGTAAGATAATTATAAGCAGCTTGAGTGGTCATTGAGTGAGGATGTGTTTCTCTTTGCTCTTCTATTTTATTAACATAATCTGTGTATTTGCAAGTGAGTTTAGTTAACAAATTAGTGTTGTGTATCTAACTGTGGTTTTTAGACATTTTTATACTTATTTTTGTGATTATTTCTGTTGTTAATTTATTTTAGTTGAGTATTGGACTAGATCAGTGTTTGATAGCCTAACCCTAGGTTAGATTAGCTAAGAGATTTACTGTTTACTGTGTTTTTGCAGGTTTATTTGAATTATTAAATAGTTTTTCTGTATTAACTACAGTCATTAGCAATTATTATATTAATATTGTGATAATTTAAATTAAATTAAACTTCCCAGAGCCACAGGCTAAAGTTAGGCCTACTTTATAATTTTTATATAGCCTTAGCCTAGGATAAGCTAGATTCAAGTTTGTTTAAATTTTTAACTTGTTTTAAGATATTAATTCATTTTTTTTAGGCTTTTGTGATATTTAGTAAACTGTAGTTGGTAAAATAATAGGTACAAGTTAGCAAAGTTAATAATAATTTAAAGTATATATACTCTGTGTCATAGTTATGGGACTGTGAGAGGAGAATATGTGAATAGCTGCCCTGTTTGTATTTTGAATGAAGAGAATGTGTTGTTAAGGAAGGAGATTGCAAGGCTGAGTGAAAATGTGACTGAATTGAATGATTTGGTATTTGAGTTTAGAAAGTAGGAAGTATTGAGAAAGTAGGGAAGTGTTAGGAAAAAAGTTAGTAAGGATGTTGAGGCGAGGAGGGAGTGGGATACAGGGGTAGTGAGGATTTATGATTCACCTAGGCAGGAAATGATGAGAGGGAAAAGGCTATAGTAGTCGTTAATAGGTCTGCAGATGAATAGAATAATAGAAATAAGATTAGGATCTCGAAAGTCAGTCAGCCTGTGACCTGCAGTAACAGATTTGACTATCTTCCAGATGGGGAGGGATCAGAGAGGGCCAATGGTAATGTCGAGTTTTCTAAATGGAAGGCTGAGACATTGCTAATTGGAGACTCTATGATACGATAACTAGCTAGGACTTTTCCAAATACAGATAGAAGGAAACGAATGAGCGAATGTTATCCAGGTGCCAGAGTGAATGATGTCATGGATAGGATAGATAGAGAGATGATATCAAGGTGATAGAGTGAATGATGTCATGGATAGGATAGATAGAGAGATTGATTTTAAAAATGTCGATTCAAATGTGATTGTGCACGTGGGTACAAATGATATAGAACATAAAGGTCAGAAGAATTAATAGCAATTATAGGAGTTGATTCAGAATTATCGAAAGCTTAGTGAAAGACAGGTGCATGATTTCTGGGATTTTACCTAGGTTACGTGCAGGTCGGGAATAGGGAAGTAAGGCTTTAGGTGTAAATGAATGAATTAGGAAATTATATGTTTTTCAGAAAATATTAGGTCTATGGATTTGTGAAAAGAATTTATGAACAAGGATCTTTTTAACAGAAGTCCTCAGTCCGCCCGTCTCTCGTCCCTCCCTCCTCCATCTCATCTCAGTCTCCTCGGCCATCTCCTCTCAAATCCGTCTCATGGAGTTAACTTGAGTCTTTAAAGGTGTTGAGCTTTTCAGTGCCAGTTTGGAGACTTGTCTATCAAAAAAGTTAGGGGTGATGGGCTATCTTGATATGAATAATAATTATAGCAATGGTAACTGTAATAGTGGTGAGATAAATAAAACTTGCGTTGTTACAGGTTCAAATAAAGATGATAGCAACACAAGTAACAGCATTTCGAATATCAAATACTTCTACACAAATGCTCATCATAGCCTTAGAAATAAAAAAGATGAGCATGATTAGTTATTCCATAAAGGAGGAATATAAGACATTATTTGTGCATAATTAAGTAAGCTTGATTAATGAGAATGTGTATGGAGTCTTCTTTCAGAATATCAAACAGACTTATATTCCCTTTTTATAACAGCGTACAAGGAAAGTATAGCGGTGGTGGTGGTGTGGCCGCTTTATGTTAAAAGCAATATAAATCTCGCCTGTTATGACTTGCATTAAAAATTAATCATGACGTTGAACCTGTTGTGAGCTAGATATCCCTTATGTATCAACTAAATAATAGAGAATATAGGGGCATTTTATATGACTCCGCCAGAGTCACAGAAATAAGACACAGAAATGGTGAATGAAATCAAGACAGCATGCCACAATAAAGAAAAATGTATAGTCATAATGGGTGATTTCAATTTCTCCTGGTCATTCAAATTGCCGGATTCCTTGTCTATATGTGGCACTCAATAGTAGTTCTGTATTAATAAATTGTATACTAGACTACTTTTTGAGTCAGATGGTCCATGAACCTACAAGACAAGATGCACTGCTTGACTTAATATTAACTAATGGTGAAAGTATTTTTTAGATGAGGTTAGAGTTGAGGATGAATCTTTAGGATAGTTGACCCAATAATACATCCCGCAATGCTGATTCTGGGCAAACATTTGGAAGTTAATAAGCTCCGAAAAGAATCTTAGATTCTCTCCAAATGGCGATTTTAGCTAAATCTTTCGAGACAATGCTTAGTATAGACTGGGATAGAGAATTTAAATACCAAAACTGTTTTATCAGTTTTATCATGTGGGAACATTTTAAGATAAACCCATTAGGGTGGTGAAGAGAAAACCTGTTTGGTGGAATAGAGAGATAAGAGAGAAAATCAATTTTGATGTTAAAATCGATGTTTTAAAATTATTCAATTTGAGGACTATTTAGAAAATTATAGAAAAATTGAAATGAACTTAACCAGTCAATAAGAAAGGCAAAGAGGCAAAAATAATTTAGCAAGGAATAGTAATAAGGACCCGAAGAAGTGTCTTTTATAAATTTAAAAATAAGAATAGGACAATTGGTCATTAAAATTGACTGAAAATTTTCTAGCTCACACGCTTCATATATATATATACTAAGGTCTATTAGATCCATCTTAATTCAATTATAATATAACGTAATGTTTTCTACTGAGGAAAGATTGGCATACATAGTTTGGAGACGCTAATAGTTCTTTTATGCATGTAATAAATAGACTTACTGAATTTGAATTTGTGGTAAAAGAAATTAAATCTTTACTGGACCATACTGACCCAAGTAAAGCTGCAGGTCCTGATGGTATGTACACTATATATGGTAGAATTCTGTTAGAGGGTAGTAGCAGCATTGCAAAGTCACTGCATTTGATTTTTAAGCTGTTCTATAAATTTTGTGAGGTACAAGACGAACTGAAAACCGCATGTCTTTGTGCCTATTTATAAAAAGGCAGTGAGGAAGATTTGCGAAATTACAGCCCAGTTACCTTAACATATCTCTGATTGTAAAAGTTACTGATAGGTCATATAGAGAAATATTTAGAAGATATGATAAGATATTGTATGACTCCCAGCATGGTTTTAGAAAGGGTAGGTCATGTTAGACAAACCTTTTAAGAATTTATGGAATAACATTACTGACTGCATTGACGCGAGGAGGATCCAGTCGACATTATATTTTAGACTTCACAAAAAACTTTTGATAAGGTTCCCCTCACATATACGCTGATAAAAGTTAATTGTAATGTGGTATAAGTGTGGAGTGGTACATGGTTTGGATAAAGTAGCTCGGTTGTGGAATAGAAAACATGTCGTTAACATACTTCTAACATCTGCATATAGGTCATCATGAGTCAGCACTCGAGCAGAGAGAGAGTCACGTACGTCTCTTACGCGTCATGTCTCACGAACACACATCGAGAGCACACACGAGGCCACTGTAATATGAGATGTTCAATGCATTAGCTTCTGGAGGAGGGTATTTCATAGAGACGACATTTGTGCCTGAGAGGACAGATGAGAGAGAGAGAAGAGAGGAACGAGGTTTGCAAGAGGAGTTTGCAGTAGTGAGAGGCGATCGTTTTGGTGAAGAAATGAGCGTAGACAAGGAGAGATGAGTGGTGCTTAATTGTACATGGAAGATCACTTAGCTTACGCGTGTGGAATGTGAAGAGAGAGAGAGGGAGAGAGCAAGTTTAGGAGAGAAATGACGTCTATTTTGAAAATTAAAACGCGAGAGTATTGTTTCTATTTCTGGCGTTCTATTTGTCACGTCTCTTATTTTTGCTATACGTGCTCAATATAATAGAGTGAGTGAGTAAGATGAGAGTGAGAGTTAGAGTAGGAGTAGAGAGATGAAGATGAAGTAGAGTAGAGTATGAGAGTAAGAGGAGTAAGAGAAGATGAGAGAGAGAGAGAGAGAGAGAGAGAGAGAGAGAGAGAGTAAGTAAGTAGAGAGAGCGAGATGAAAATATATTTATATACTTGTGGAGTAATTGATAAGGGTTATTTTAGATATGATATACTATATTAAAGGAGAATGATGCTTAATGAGTAATAGGATGTTAATAAATGTTTTCATGTGGAAATGGAGATAATTTTCTACAAGTGGGGACTGTGATATAATACTAAGACTTAACAAAATATTTACATCTATATATGATTAAATTAACGGACCAATAAATATTCTTCTAAAGTTTGTCAAAATTCATTAGAAATGATGTAAACTATATATTTAAAGACAATATGAGTACAGTAAGAAAAAATTATGGCAGAAAAATGGTGTTTATCTTCTACTATCATTAGTATTTAATTGCAGTTATTTTATTTTTTGAGTGAACTTATGAATTGTTAAGATTTTTGGAAGATGGATTGGTGTGCTCACTCATAGTGTGATATGTTATGAAATAGATGGTTATTATATTCGAGGACTCGTATCGCTCTCAATATATCTCTCAATTTTAATAAAGAGGTATATCGTTTATTGGTGACTTCTCCGCTTTTCTGAGTGGTTTGGATTGTGTTCATATACGTGTATTATCATAATTTTGTACTATTTCTCTTATAATAATTTGTGCTGAGAGTGGTTTTTAGTTATTCTTTTTTTGTTATTGAGGCTGTTTATAATAAGAGGATCTGATCCATTCATCGTAGAGCAATTGATATAGATATCTAAAGTCTGTCACAGATATTGTTAGTGTGAGTTCAGCATGTACTTTTTAGCAGATTAGTTTTTTTCTTTAATAGAGTGAGTTATTTGTGATGGCATACTATGAGTAAGAAGAAGATCAGTGTGTGTAGAATAAGACACCCTAAGGTGTGCATTTAAGTTTGAGATATTTATTGTGTCTGTATGTAAGCACTATGATTTGTGTTGTGAGTTAGTGTGATATTACTATAAGCCTTTTGAAGACTTAGTGGAGATCTTCAGTGGGAGATTATCGGATCATGTGGCTATATTCTTACTGTGAATATTCTCATTAATATTTATAATAATGAAATTTAATTTATAGTGTTCACTTAATATAGTATCTAATATATACTAGAATCCTCGGCCTTTATTATATTGGATTGGTCTCAAAACTCAACATAGGACGCCTGTTTGTACGAGATAACTAACTTCTATTCTCGCGTTCGTCAGCGTATTTCGATGAGATACATTAACAGTCAAATCAGTCAACTGAGTGCGACTAATTCGAACGAGGCGACGTAGAGATTTATTATGACTCATTCACACGCATACTCACTCCACCTTATACGATAACACTGGCGTGTTTTTATATTTGATGTGGTGGTAAGTAAGTCTCTCATGAATCATAAATAAAACTATTCGTTTTTTTAAATGTTTAATACACGGAATAAATAAAGGCGTTTTAAAGTATAAGTGTATGATATAAAGTAATCAATAGCGTCAACAAGTTTACTTCATGTATGGGTACATGTCAATATATGTATTACCTAGGATTTTCTATTATTTTAATTATATTAAATATTATTATGTTATTAATATTTCTCAATTAGTATTAGTGAAATGATAGTGAATTTATATAAAATGGGGAGTAAAAACTTGCCTCTATAATATATACAGCTAATCGCATATATTATTATTAACTAATAATTACTATTATTGAGCATTCAGCGAGTGCATTAGTCACTCTCTGTGGTCAGCGTATTACTCATTGCCGAGTGTTACTCTGAGGATCTTTGTGATAAAAATAGATGATTTTACTATGGAGTAAAAAGATTTGAAGAACTGATAATGAAATGAAACGCAAGAGGAATATTCGTTTTGGAATAAGTATATTTATATTCTTATCCTCTGCTTGTTGTGTTATATGTGTTGTTATATATAACAAATTTACTTTATAATTTGTAGCTCTCTGATACCAACAGTTCTTATGTAAATTCTTTGTAATAATAATCTCATAAGGTCATATATTTTTGCTTGTGTTACTGCGCTTTATAACTTAACCGATTTACAGTGAGACTACTTCATCTTTACTTAAATTTCTTCGTCGTCAATTTATAGTAGAACGAGGAGAGTGTAGCTAATAATATTTGACTTGTGGCGAAAGATAGGCGATAGTGTCCACTGCGAGATTAGCTTGGATTCTGTAAACTATTAGAGACCTTTAATACATTATCTCGTAGTATGGGTTTCGCTCTGAAATGTAGTGCATTAATTCTTTTGTTATAATTCCGCGCGTGAAGAGGTGTGTGGTGTGATTGTCCGTTGCTCGTAGATAAATATTTTAAATAGGGTCCCCTCCGAATACTTATCAGATTCTTATATGATACCGCGTGTGGTGTGTCTTATGTACGCTTACCTATATATAATGGAAGATAGTTCTTACGCATATATTTGAGACGAGTACAAGTTATGAAAAGTTAAACATTAAAGTTAAGGTCAGCTAAAGAAATGTAAAAGGAGTTATCAGAATTATTGAAGAATTGAATATTGTTATTCGATAACTAATATACTTTCATATAATTCGTATATAATCGTACACCTCTCCGAAGTGACTCTCTATTCGATTAAGTCTGCCCTTGATAAATTTCATGTAACACTATTTCAAGAGGTATATATAGCTAAAATGTGTGAGTATATACATGACACTAAGTAGGGTAGTGAAGTAACAGAATATCTTGAGAACGGTAAATAAGATTTGTTTATTTACAATTCCTAAACGTACATTGGTGCTCCACTCGAATAATCACATCATTCATCGTACCAATACTACTTCTATATAAAGAATGCTAAAAGTCCATAGTCTCACTTCGAGAGTGAGAACGGAAAATTGTGTGAACCTAGTTACTCTAGTTTCAAGTTATAGATATATATGAAGAGTGGCCAGGATTCTAGCACAGATCTGAGCTTTCAGATTATCTTATTATTATTCTCAAGTTCTCGTGTCGTTGTAAACAAAGAACAGGTAATAATCTTAGCTTACGATCTTTAGAACAATATATTTTGAATGGCATGAATATGACTTGCTGAATA
>JABUQX010021192.1:17500-31997 GCA_015478945.1 Trachelipus rathkii | reverse complement strand
AGAGATCAATACTATAGGAAAGAGCAAGTAAAAAGGAAAAAAAAAAACTCTCACAAAGAGTGCTCTGTAGTGAATTTTATATAAAGACCCTCCAAGAAAATAGCCCGAATAGCATGAGTGATGATGCAGTTTCTGAAAGTCACGTGGGCTGTAAATGAGATTTATTTTGATTATGAAATATCACTGGCAGCTTGACTTTAGAGCAAACGAAGATTCGACGCAATACGGAGATTCTCAAAATGTTTATAGCCGAGATCTAAAATCTTCAACTAGAATCTCTTGTTCGTTTCCTCTGGCGTTTTGCAGATTTAAAAAAAACAGCACCATCCACTGATCATCATCAGCACCAGTAGAAAGACTCTTCAATTTGGCAGGTCATATTCACTCTCCTTAAAGAGGCAAGACTATTAATGATAAATAGTAATTTGGCAGTCTTTATATTTTTTAAAAAAAGAAATTCAAGTGTATGATAATCATGTTTACTAACTTTACTATCTCAATAATTTTCTCTATTAACATTGTATGAACTTATATTTTATATTATAATATTTATATATATATACCCACTATACTAATGCGTGATATATTACTTAACTAAACAATACCTATTATTATATATATATTATATATATGATATTATTATTACTATAATAATTATATGTATATATATTTAAATATTAATATTATATTATTATATATATTATTATATATATATATATATTATATTGGGAATATTTTTATGGAAATAATTTCTTTTCTGTATTTTTATTTGTTAATATATTCCTAACTTGGTGAAAGATATTTATCTTACAGTTTATCCCTCCCCTACGAGAACGTGCGTTACGCTAATGGGGGCGATATCACCCATGTTGAAAATACCTGTACGATAAATTGTTGCCGGATTATATGCTTATTTGTTTAAATTTTCATTTGCATTTTCTCGGAAACCGATGCGTACGGAAATAAATAGTTTTCTGTTAAAAACAGTAAATTTATATATATTAAAACTTGCGACAAAAAATGTCATAATTCTTGTATTAGATATTACCAACGCATAGTTCAGTCTGCTTATGCAAAATTGAAACCCATTGAGTAATGATTGGCTATTGTGCTTATCACTTCTATATTGTAGCCAATATATAGAAAATGTAATATACAGTTAACAATCTTTACAACCTTAAAGTGTCTATATATAACTTAACGTATAATTTATAATCTTTACAACCTTAAAGTATCTAGATGCATGTATCGGCGATACTTGTATCGGTATCGGTATCGCCAAAGAAGGTAAGCAAGTATTCAGGTGTAATCGTATCGCTGAAAGTACAATTTTTGTGTATCGATGTAATGGTAGTCGCTCAGCAAAGTTTTTTTATCGATGTGCACATCACTGGTATATATATCATATATATACTATATATATATAGTATATAATAATATATATAATATATATATATATATATATATAGTATATATATATACTATATATATATATATTATATATATATATATATATATTGTAATGGACTGAGTGAAAAGATATTAAAATAAATGTCACTTACTCTACTCAACAAAATAAACAATCTGTGGCCAGGCCCCCTTGAATAACATATCACCTTCTTAGATTCTAAAACCTATATTGTAACAGTATCCAGATCTCCTGTTGAATGAGCTACCGGCCTGTGCAATAAAATAGTGCAACTTTATACTTAAAAATCACCAACCTATCTTCCTGAAGATCCTTCAAGTGAAACAACGGTTTGAACCGGATTCGTTCTTTTGTGAAACCTGATCAGTCAATATATTCGTTAAAAGATTTACTTACGGTGGTGATCAATGCTTTGATCATGAACTCATACGTCTTTAAGACTAAAAATAATTTGTACTTGAATTTTTAAGATAATAAGAAATAATTACCTTTGGCACACTCAAGGCAAACTACTGGAATAAGTTTAAAAATATTTTAATAAAAAAAAAATGAATGTGTATCTTGCCTTATACAAGACTATAAGGTTTTTTATAAATCCATGAACATGTAGTCAGATGTCCTTGAATATCTACATACATGCGCACTGAATAGATAGAATCATTATTATAAACACTTATATTTTACTACTTTAATTATTGAAATGATTTACTTCAAGATGTGATAACTAAATAATTCACATCAATTTTTATAAATATGGAACTGAATATGTATATAATTAAAATACATAACATTTATTTAAAGAATGTATATAAATAAACAAAATATATTAAACAAAATATACAGATCTGACTGATTGATAAGAGAAATATTAAAGCTTTACTTGTAAAATTTAAGTGAATTTGATCATTTACACAAAGACAGTTCGGATTTTTCCAGTGCGTGCAACAAGAATTGCAAGTATCCAAGCTGATCATATAAAACAGCTGTTACTCCATGCAAAGAGTTGCCTATTAGTAATTTAAAAATTCTTTTTAACAAACAAAAATTGTGACTTTGACAATTAACCATCAATGTTAAATAATAATATTTATTACCTTGATAAATGTTATATTTTCGACCGCAGGCACTTTTGCGAAACTTCAAAGGACACCAACTTGGTATGGTCAAGCTTATTCTTGCAGTAATTCTTGAGCAAACGATTCAAAACATGCACTTACAATGCAATAATTAACAGACGACACTCTGATTGCATTGATACACATAAGAAATAAAATATATCACAAATGCTTTAATGAGCACAACTTAATATTTTACCTTTACAATAAACAATACTACAATATTTTACACATTGGAATTAAATCACCATATTTAATTTGAAAATAAATTATTACATACACTTTTACATAATCACAGAACATAACACTGTTTGGTTACAAAATATATACTTTAACACATAATAAAAATTGATCGAGATATATTAGGCATTCACAACTACCAACTGTATACACCTTGGGTTAACGACAATGAAAGCGAAAAAGATCCAAAATATTCTTGTTTTTACTATATTTATACGAATCTCAGTAATACAGTTTACGACTCTTATCGAATCACAGCCCTTGAAATCAGTAAGTAAAATAATGTATACATTTATCAATTAATTTAGAAAAATAAATATATACATACCATCTCAAGGAAAGGCGGGATTGGCATTCTTTACAATATCTTAGTATATGTCAATAACTACCATCTCTTGCAACTCCGGGAACTGGCTATACAATTCAGATTAATACTGCAAATCGTGCGAGATCTATTTACTGCAATAAAATATTTATTTATATATATATATATGCCTATAATCTTTTATAATAGATTACAGTAATTTCTATCACTATATAATATATATTATATGTAATTATATATATAGTATTATAAATATATCTTTTATCGCTTTTATTCTCTTATTTACAATAGACATCTTAAGGTTTTACTAGTACTTAATATCATTTAAAATATTACAAACAATAAATAAAATCCTTAATAATAATAATAAATAATAATAATAATAATAATAATAATAATAATAATAATAATAATAATAATAATAATAATAATATAATAATAATAATAATAATAATAATAATAATAATAATAATAATAATATTATTATTATTCATAAAGCTTTGACACAATGACCAATGACAATTCAGATTTTCAAAATAAGTTTCAAAATATGAATTCTCATTGGTTATCGTTTCTTCTCACAATATAAACTTATTTACAGTATTTTGACCGGGCCTTTGCAGACTACATTTGGAATATAGAACAAAAAATAAACGATATTGCAATGGCAACACGTGACCTCTATTTTAAAACAAATAAAAGAAACAATTTATATTCTTCATGTAATACTGCATTACATCTTTGGCCCACCCAACAAGAAGCAAATTGGTACATTTTGCTTTTATTTACATGATGATAAAATATTGGTTTCATTTATCATTGCGCTCCTTCTTCTGTAGAGGCTTCTGAAGACGAATCCAATGCATCATCGGCATATGATCTGCTGGAGTCTTTGTAGTACAGTCTTAAGAATAATCGGGTGTTCGCGCCGGGTCAGAGGATATTTGAATCTATCTTCGACAAAATAGTCGGCTTCATTTCTTTCATCCAATATTCCTATCATGACCTTTACTGCCGGCATTTTACTCTGATACTCAATCATTAGTGTTCTCCTTACACCCTTTCTTCCAGACCTACCCTCTTCTTTCTTCGTCATTTCCTTTTCTCTCCAACTTCCTCCATAATATAATCACACATTTCTTTGTCTTTCTGTTGTCTCTTCCGACCTTTTCTCCCTTCCTGCTAACTCCTATCATCCTTCTTGCAAACAACAATTTCAGCACATGGATATACTCTTCACATGTGTCTTTTATCATCCACCATACTTCATCACTTCTGCAGTCAGTCTCCACATCTCTCCTGCTTTACTGGACATTTCTTTCTTAACCATACGAAGTATATTTTCTCATACTCTCCGCACTATCTTCCTTTATTTTCCAAACATTTCCCATTGCTGTTCGATGTCTCTCTCATGAATTCGTCTCAAACTTTTCATTGCTGCACTTAGATCATTAACCGACTGTACCAATTTGTCCATGGCAGTCTCGCGTCTATCTTCTCTTCCTTTAACCGAAGTATTCTGCACAATGACTGTTTCACATTACTAAACAGTATCAATGAATCTTGCTCTCCCCTTGTTCTCATCTTTTAATCCTAAACGAAATAAATTCTGACCGTCCCAGCAATACTGCTGAGGATAACTCTTCAACTTTTCTCTGCGTTTCGGCATACCATCACAAACTTCCTTTACACTACATTCTTTATCTTCCTCACTCTGAGACATCGCATCTTTCATTTCATTAATAACTTCACCGCACCCTTCCATAACTTTCTGTGCAGTTATGATTCTGCGAGGTGCTTCTTCTTCTCCCACAACTACTGTCTTTTCCTTGATGGGAACTTGTATGTGAGGGTTCATCATTTCTCCGTAGCTCACCACCCTCATTAGTACGGTCTGTCTTGTCAGACCAACATGTACTTCTCTTCAATTGGATGTCTCTGGGACCCCGGTAACTTCTGTACCTTTCACATGCTATTAGTGGTTTTATGAGGGACTTCAACTTCTTCTTTTCTTGTAACTTCTTCCCCCTTAGATGAACATTGGGACCTGTGATCACGTTTAGTGATGGCTCCGCGGTTGGTCCGACGTCTCTTTTCTCAACGTCCAAAGACTGTGGTACGAACGGGTTTTCCTCTGTAAAATTCTTCCCTCTCCAAACGCCATTCCATTACTATGATTGGTTTGATCAGATTCTTCATAAGAATCTTCCTCAGCGTTCTCGGCGATGGGAATAGCAAACTTCTAATGGTTATGCTCGGTCTTCTACTTTAAGCGAAGACCTCGGACACCTCATTCGACTCCCAAGCGGCAGGTTAAGGTGACTCAGGGCAATGCACCCTTTGACATTCCCAATGATCTAAATATAGACGACTTCGGCAGTCGCAAGCTGCGGTTTGTCCTAGCCACGTAAATAAGGGGTATCCACATCGATACTTGCGAGAGGAGCTTCTATCGACCGTACCTGTCCAGCAATCTTATTATTCATGTTGTTCTCCCACACTAACACCTCTTCGGTAGATTTCTTTCGCAGACAAAAATTAAAACGGTAATCACGGAGGTTTGACTTGGTAGGCCATTCACCATCCATAAGTCACAGGTAGGTGTGACAGTCTGTCATTTTCCACCTTCTCTATGTTCATTCAGGAGATTCGGCTCTTCACCTGAACCATTCAGGACTCTTTATTGCCGCTTTCAAAAGCTCCGGATGCTCCCGTGCTCTTTTCTTCCTCTTTCTGTCTGCCTGAACTACTCGTCCTCTTCCACTACTGTTGAAATATAGAGGGCTCTACAGTCTTTGCGAGACATGCCTCGTCCTACTGACACTTGAAGCAGTGATCACCACCTGGGCTGCAACTGCTACTGCGACGCTTGACCTGTCTGTCGCCGCTTCCTCCACCGATCTTACTTTCATTGTTTGTTACCCTCGACGTACGTTGGTCATTGCTTTTATGATTACTATTCGTTGAGTAACCACTGCCTCTTCGATCTAAATTATTATTATTTATGATGACTTCACGCGTGATTGTGATTTCGTGTGTGACTGTGTTGTTGCGATTTTTAAACGATGAGCCTTCCAATGTAAATCCCTTCAGAACTAGCTATGGATCTCTTCCGGTATCTTCCTTCTTTGTCTCCTCTTAGGTGGGTAGCGAGTTCTTTTGGACAGTATTTAAATACTTGTCCACTGAGAAAAATCATGAGCATTAGCTGGTGTCAAGTGTTTACTTGCTGCAGTAATCCACTTTTTCAGGGCTTCAATTATTTTCTGTAAGTACACCCTAGGGATTGTCATCCTCCGTAGGACATCATGGTTTTATGCACTTAGCACAGTACAACACTTTCCGTGAGATGTACTCTCTAAACAAGCTTTCTTAGGATGATCTCATAATTCTTCAGACTCTGTCGAACGAGCAAATTTGTGAACACATTAAAGCTACTTTGTCAAGATCACCTAAAACAAACGCTCGCTTTTCCATAGGGATGCCGTTCGCTTCCGCTTGTTTTTCGAACATTAACAAGTATTCTTCTATATCATTTTTCCTTTCATCGAAGAATGGAAGCTTCAACTTCGGGTATTTACTGGCGTAGGAAGTGCTGAGGTCTCTGAGTGCTTTGTGAAGCTACTGCTGTCATGTTGACGCTGTTTATCTTCGGCATCAAGCTTCATTTGTAGCTTCTTTCTTCTGCTTCTCTTGCATCTTTTTCTGCCTCCAACTTAAGCTTCTCCTTCTAGTTTTCAACTTAGTTTCTCTACTCCGCTTAAAAGCTTCAAGCTTAGCTTTCTTCTTTCTCCTTTTCAGCTTCAAGCTTAGCTTTTCTCTTTTTCAGCTTCAAGCGCTAAACTTTCTCTTCTAGAGCAGGGATAGGCTAGGGCTACTTCTGTTGTTTACTAGCTGATAGGCACCTTGGGCGCCTTGCCACGGGCTGCCAGAATCGTCTATGGTATTCCTTTATGCAGTCAGGAGCAGCGAGTTTCCTTACCTTAAATCATATCACCGATAAACCTATCTTGATAATTGCACATTTCTACAAACTTATATAATATATATATTATTTTATTATATATATTATATATAATAATTACTTATATATATAAAAAAATAAATATAGCCCATATATATAATAAGTCAGCATTTTGCAATATGTTTTTGACTAGCAGTATAGCCAACCCACTCCAACGAGTTTGTTGGGTATTTTAAATACGTGAATAATCACAACAGAGTATTAAAATGATCAAAGATTGTTCCATAAACTATCTTACATCAAAAAGTCATCTTGATCCTTATACCTCGCTAATTTTCAAAAAAACTTTTTTGATTGATTTTGTATTCACACCATTAACTTTTCATCACATTAAAACACATAAAAATATTAATACGTGAACCACACAATACATCCAAAACACCATTCACAGCAAACCATAACTACATCCGACATAATATAGCCTTTAATTATCAGACTCCCCAGTATATCATAATTAGAACGTTACGAACGTGATTATAGTATGTCCACGTCAACAACGTGGCTTATATATAGTTAGTAGATATACAAATATAATATATAAATCAATAATCTGTTCTAGAGTATACATAATTTATAAAATCAGTGGCATCACCTCATACTACAAAATCACAGCATATCGCAAGTGCTATCTCATCTGCTCTAAGTGAACAATAGGACAAATCACATAAGCGTTATTTTGAATGAGATTAAACGCAAAGTGATAACACATATAAATTACCGCAATAATGAAATGTGCATTATATCATAATATATAAAGAGATTAATAGTAAGACGTGACGTGAGTCAAAGAAGTACCCACTGACTAGAGCATACACACCATACTATTAATAATAACTAACATAACACTAATAAAATCACCATAAATAAAATCAATAAGTAAGATAAGACCTGTGCTTATGCTTACTATAAGACAAGAGAAAGTGTATAGCCGCTTATCGATACAGCTCTAGTAACACAGAGAAAGTAACTATTATAAAGTCATTTTGATATAATGGAAAGAAAGGTAATAGATAAAGTACTAAGTTTGAAGAGCTGAAGCGTGAAATATAGTAGATAGCTAAGCTTTGAGAATACTGTGAAAGATAGGAGATAATAATAGACTATAAGTTTGAGAGGTTATATAAAATGAATTGCATAAGAATGAGAATACAGAATGAGATAAAGTAAATGCTATACTAAAATTGAAATTGATTTGAATATAGACGACGTATAAAGCAGTCGTCAAACAATACAAGTCGATAAGCTGAAAATCTAGTCAAGCATTAATTTTGAGCTCTGACACTCGATAGAGTCATTCATATCGCACGCCACGCCTACGAAACGCACCTTACCTTAGCAACACTCAGTTAGAAAAATACACCGTACAGGTGTGAAAGTGCCTGCAACAATTTCTACTACTTTTTTTCGATTGAGTTATCGGCATCAAACTTTTATTAGTTAAAAAAATTGATTAACTCTATCTTGCTTTTACTTGAAATTCAGTAAAAAAATTACAGATCACTATGGATAGTGCGAATAACGATAACATCTATCCATATGGTAAAAGGTACGAGCGTATTTATGTCTTTATTTTATATTTAGTTCAGTGATTATATATATATATATATATACTATTATAATAAACTATATATTTTTATATATATATATATTCATAATATGATATATATAAATATTACATATTAATTATATATATTATCTTTATGATACAGTTATGATAGCGTTAAAATATATAGTTAGTGATTTCAACCTAAATTTTGACTCATTGTTCGCAGTTAGCTGAAGAATATATGAATAAGGCTATATAATAAAGTAAGCATTTATGTTAGATAATATAGTGAGAGTATACGATCTCACGGATACGCATAGTGAGTACCTGTGCTAAGTACTAATAAAACCATGAGTCCTACTGGAAGGAATGAACATAATAACTATCATATATACCTTACGGTGTACTATATGAAAATATAATTGAACAGACCAGTATCAGTGAAAAGTCGGGAATTAAATAAAGCTTATTGCCAAAGAATATGTATTACCAGAAGTTTGTGCTAAATTGTTTCAAATACAAGCATAAATTAGTTAGATTGTCCATTCTTGAGTATTAATTACTCAGTTGGGACAACAAATACTAGTTATTTAATCACACCTAATCGTACAACATTACTAAGAATCTATATAGCGTTCAAAAGCAACTCTTCGAGTGCAAATATAACCGTTTATCTATCTAAAGGGCGGGAACTCAGAGAAGTAAAGATACCTGTGGGAACGAGAGTGATCAATCAAGCTAGTTTGAAGCGATTACAACGACGAAGCTCATAGTTATCATCTATTATAAAATACTCGCACCAACAAAACAGGCCGATCAAGTATGCGTACGAGAAATTACACAAATAATCCATCGCGGATTAAGACATCGATGCACTTCTAAGACAGAAGGATTTCGATAGCAATAAGATCAATTTACGTATACATGGACTCGGTGTGAGACAAACATAGCTGGAGCTAGGCAATAAGTGTGGATCTTATACATACTCACGTACCACCAGACACTCAGTAATCATAAAAAATAAGCTAATAGCGAAGACACACACTAAATCGTACGTCGAGGGTAACAAACAATGCAAGTAGGATCGGTCTGAAGTGAAGACAGGCGACGGAAGGCAAATGCGAATAGACTGTCAACGATATAATGATAAGGGTGTGAGCCAAGTAAGCAGTAGAAGCCCAGGGTGGTAGATCAAGTCTTCAAGTGTCAGAGGAGAAAAGTGGCATCTCTGCCAATAGAGAATCTGTAAGAGCCCTCCATATTTCACAGTAGTGTCGAACACGAGGGAAGAGTAGTTCAGCCAGACGAAAGAGGCAAGAAAGAGCACGGAGGCATCGGATCTCTGAAAGCGCGCAGTAAACGTCCTGAGCAAGGAAATCGGTTAGGTTAAGAGCCGAATCTCCTAACTTCTTAAGAAAGTGGATAATGAACTATAGAGATAGGTTGAAGGTAGAAGAAAAATAGTAACAGTATAGAGTTTAACAACATGTCAAACTAAACCCTTTTCGCGTACTCTAATTGTGGAATGGCGAATGCTAGAAATTGAGAGCATACACACAACGCTCACAAACCCTCCGTGAAAATCCTCGTTGTGAACAGTGGCTTGCCTTGTCGCTCTTGGCAACAATCGGCCCAACCATCAATAACGTTATCGACTTTACTATGAGATGTGATCTTTGTAAGATTCTCACATGGATATTCAAATCTAAAACAGCTCATCTCAGGATCTCAAACTGTGTCCATACTGATGTATGTGTCCTAGAGACCGATGCGCGGCCACGGTGATAGAAGCGTTCCTTCTCGCCAAGGACTTTTCTGAATTATGATTTTAGGAAAACGTCACCCCGCTATTACGTGGGTAGTAGACAACCGCTAGCCATCGCCCGCCTGCTCAGGATACGTTTCCGTTCCCCTATCTGATTAAGTAAGTGTCCCATTTCAGAGGGTAAATGTGCAAAACAGGTGCTTGCCCACGGTTTGACCGCATTTGAGCGTCCAGTGCCTTAACCTCGCGTGTTAGGTGTGAAGAGTCGAACCTGTGAATTGAGAGGTCTAACATCGCTCAATAAAACTGTGAAGACGATTCGTAGCATAACCATAGAGTTATCTAAGCAGATATTTTCCCACCACATCGCCGTAGAGCAACTGCTCTGAAGTGAATGACTTCATCTTGCTCTTGATAATGGAAGTCAAATTCTCGATCAAGAAACTACATTAAAAAGTAAACGTGGAATGGACGAGTTTGGACAGGGTACTGATAGAAGAATTTCATCAAGAAAACGGTGAAAAACTGTCGTAACCACAGTCTTTCTGGTGGAATCGTTCTTAAAAGAACGTTGCAAAGATAATACTAATAATAATTCTCGCCCTTGTGGGCTTGCTTAAGAACAACTGCCGCGAATACCGGAGCCATTCACTAAAGTAATATTAAGATGATCAACATGGATGTCCTTCAAAATAAATAATCAAAAAACTAAGGAAATGTGAAAATTAGGAATATGTGACAGAGGTAAAAACTAGAAGCAGTTAGAGCGTCCTATTTAAAACACAACCACTAATAGAGACTATTGGAATTGATAGGTACTAAGAATGTACAAGAGGGTGTCTCCCCAATGAGGACATCAATTGTGAAAGTAAGAACTGTTCCGGTTAAGGATCAATTTCTGAGCTCATTGACAACTAAGACACACCTGAAGAGTAGTATGTACTAAGAATGCAGGTCGTGCAGGTATCCGAAGCTTCAAGATTGATCACTACACTACTACTCCACATACGATTAATAGTTCCAGTAATTATTAAGGTGATAAGACATAGTGTATTATAATGATTGTTTCAAAGAAAAGCACTCCCTAGCTTCCGAGTTCATTGATACAATTAGCAAACCAGATAAAAGTTTAATAAATACTGCACTAAATGAGTTGACGAGATTATAATGATTTAAATTAATTCAGAACTCATACAGATGGCCCCATGAAATAATTGTTTCATCAGATGAGGAAGATTAAAGAATGTTTAGTGAAATTGAAATTCAAATTCATGAAGCTGAGTCATAGTATTGGTTATTTGTGTAATTATGACGATAGGCTGAAATGCAAAGTATGAAAAAGTTAAGCAATAGAACATTAATTCATTTATACAGTTAAAGTTATTTGACTTGAAGGAGAGTTACGTGTGTACAGTCTTATACATTTTTAATCTTGATAAGACGTTTTTAAAGTGGGACATCATTATGAGTACGAATATGAACTAAGCGCGGAGAGACAAAGATTAATCGAACGTCGTGATGTTAACTTGTTTTTATGTTACTAAGTGTGCACAGAGAATGTTATATTTGCAAGAATTTCCTAGGAAACTCAGATTCATGATTAAGCCAGAAATAACTCCAGTCTGGTTAATAAAGGGAAGAAGACTACACTAAGTGCGAAAGCAGTTGCCTATTAGCTCGAATTCCCATTTAAAGCAGAATAACAAACTGCTTCTGTATATTAACAAGACATCAAGGATTGTGTGTATATTGCACACATTCACTCAGATATGCTTTAAACTTTCTTCAATGTTGCAAATGCTACTCAAGTTTTAGATATTTTATGTTTGCTTACAGAAAGAAGACATCATGAGAGAGACATCGAACCTGGGAATGTAATTTGGATAAAAAAATATATTGCGAAAAAGGGCTATAGATAAATAGATAATTATCGTGCAAAACATGTGAAGATCAAAGGCTTATAACTGATGCGCAAAAGTAATATATCATATAGCAATTGGCGAATTCAAAAACAGAGTGCTACAGAGAGAATAAATGATTAATGCAATAATTACAGACGAACAGCTTAAACTGGATGCATATTATGGAACAGAGATGTGAACGATAACTAGAAAAAGAGAGAGTAATATCTCTCAGACAGAATACACTTTATGAGGTAGTGAACTTAAATACTAAGTTTTACCACTCGGTTGTTACAATGATAAATATAAGAGACTAGCGAAATACTTCAACTATGTTTTCAGTTTGGAAGTTAAATAGCAAAGCTTTCAATAATTTAATCTTATGTAAATAAATATTTGACCTTTACAGACATTTTCTATCAATTAGTATACCAGTGAATTCATTAGCAAACTAGAGACTTGGGATTGTCACATAGGAAAATATAGTATACTTTAACACATAATCGCAAAAATTCGATCGAGGAAGGGAGGAAAAAGTTCTGTCGAAGAGTATCATCTTAGAAAAGGGACATTGCACAAAAAAGACTAAACACCTAATGTAGACTGATTATTACAGCGTTGGATATGGAAGCGAAATGAGATGGGCATGAAGAAAGAGTGAGATAGCGATGTAAGGAGTCATGGAATCTGTGATTACTGTGAGGGACAACGATGGGAGTCAGGATATTGTGAGGTGTAACGGTCGAGCTGAGGCATGCAGACAGGGGAATTTTGGTTGATGCAAGTTGTTCAAGTTGGCCGGCGCAAAACTGATGTTTTTAACGAGGTTAAACTACATGACTCGCAACTTTATTTACTGCGAGAGTTAATTGCTTTTAGGACATTCGGTCTTCAGCAAGCCTATATGAAATTCAAGATAAAAGGGTAACGACAAATAATGAGTTAATAATAGATATACTCACTCATGTTTTATTGAAATAATCTTTAGAATAATAAAGCAAGTGATACAAAATTTTACATTATTTATATTTGCGTGGCAAAAGAATGAATTGCAAGCTAAATTAGCACGATATCAAAGATAGAAATAGGGGATGTGATTGACATTTCTTTTTTTCTTACTATTTATTTTAAAATATTAGCATGACAACAGGTCAGAATGTGAGACCATATTTTGGGTACGATATTCATTTCAGGTTTGATTAGAAGTAAAACTAACATCATAATAATTTGAGACTTAAGAAGTTTCCTTCCTAGAAAAAGGTAATGCTTTTTGAGGAATGAACTTTAAAATAAAAATTTAAAAAGTAATTCAGGGATTCTTAACCCTTTGGGGTCACGACCCAAACTAGGGTCACGGCTCCTTTTCAGAAAAATAAATTAGATGAATTAGATAATATAAATTAAATTAAAATAGATAAATTAAATAAATTAAACAATAAATTTTTTGCTTTAATTTTAAATTGTAAAAGTTATTTGTGTTGCACTTTGTGTAATAATGTGTAATAATGAATAATTAATTGTTAATATATTTATTTATTTATATTACTTTATTAACGCCTTTAATTTAAAAATAGACCCCATATGACGCAAAGTTGATCGTCTTGCCGATTTTGGATGGTGGTCGAAAAAGGTCAAGAATCTCTGAAATAGTTGGCCAATCTACTAATCTCGGATATTTTTGTTATTGATGGTAGAACTGAGATATTTTTCTTCGTCAGTTTTAATTACAAAGATAATTACAATGTTAATTATAAGGTTAATTACAAGGTTAATTAGGAGATTAATCCCAAGGTTAATTATAAGGTTAAGTACAAGGTTAATTATAAGGTTAATTACAAGGTTAATTATAAAGTTAATTACAAGGTTAATTATAAGGTTAATTACAAGGTTAATTATAAAGTTAATTACAAGGTTAATTACAAAGTTAATTTACAGTATGTAGAGGTGTGACACCAGCTAGTTTCATGATATTTGAAAATAGTGCAGATGAGATGCAATTAACAAATAAATAAATTGAGAGAGATTTATTTAATTTTCCACATACCATTTTCAAAAATTTTTGCTGGTAGGTTGGATGGATGTATGAAATTTTTTATCTTGCGTTTCTTAATTAGGTCAAAAAAAATTTTCGCAGAGTACATTTTGCCAAAAA
>JABUQX010021192.1:5000-7500 GCA_015478945.1 Trachelipus rathkii | reverse complement strand
AACTCATTTCATTCTCAGTGAATAAAATGTCGTATATTTTACTGGGGTTTAAAGCGTGCTGGTATGCCCTACTGTTAATCTATTGTCGTGTAACCAATATACGTCGACGTACAGTCAGACTCGGGACATGCGAATTGGTTACACGACATGGTGATTAGCTGAAGGGTGTCCTTAGTAGAGAAGCGGGAAGAAAGTTTTTCCTGTTTTGTGGTATAGTTTAACTGTGATTTGAGTACTGTGTACGGATTTAATGTGGGCGTTAATAATGCCGCGTAGGCATTTTCCTCTTTATCGAAGTCTTTTGCAATTTGAAGTTTTAAAATAAAATTAATTCCTTCCAGAGATATTGTTCGTATTGTCCTGTTGTTTATAGAGTTTTGTTGGTGTTTTGTTTATTATTTTCTCCGTTAAAATTTAAAGGTGGTTACAGTTAATTCTTTTAACTTCAGCATCAAATGACTCCCAATCCGAGCACAATTTATAAGCCCTATATATGAGTGTTTTAACAATTGAATTCTTATTCTCAAAATAATATAATTAACTTTTTGGATATAAAAATCAAAATTAATGATGATGGAACTTTTTCTACAGGCATACATGTCAAGCCAAATGAATAATGGTTTGTACCTTAATTACAACTCCTACTCCCCAGAAGTATATAAGAATTCAATTGTTAAAACACTCATATATATAGGGCTTATAAATTGTGCTCGGATTGGGAGTCATTTGATGCTGAAGTTAGAAGAATTAAACAGAACCTGATTAACTGTAAACACCCTTTAAATTTAACGAAAAAATAATAAACAAAACATTCAACAAAACTCTATAAAACAAACAGGACAATTACTAGACAATAACTTCCGAGTGCATTAAAATTTTGTTTAGAAACTTCAAATGCAATATACTTCGATAAAGAGGAAAAAATGCCTACCGCGGCATTATTAACGAACACATTAAATCTACAAGTAAACTCAAAAATCTCAGTTAAACTATACACAAAACAAGAAAACTTTCTTCCCGCTTCTCTACTAAGGACACCCTTTAAGGTAAATCACTCTTGTCGAGCTACCACATTTGGAGTGTCCGAGTCTGACGTACGTCACGTATATTCTGTTACACGACTAATCGATTAACTGATAGGGCATACCAGCATCGCTTTAAACCCAGTAAAATATATGAACATTTATTCACCGAGCATAACAAGACAACTGTACCTGATATAACTAAGTCATTTAAAATTTTACATTCCTCATGCGAAGCGCAAAAACTAAAAATAGCTGAAGCTTATAACATAAGACATCACAAACCAGACATTAACATCAAGTTTAATGTACTGTCCCTTAAATTAAATATAATATGAGATGCTACTTAAAAATTTCATAATTTATAATCTTAATTTTTGTTTAAAATAATTCATTCATTTGTTAAAATCGAAACTCTGAAAATGTCCGAGGTTTACGGACGAAACCGGTCACGAAATAATAAATATAAATATGCCTCATACTTTCTTTGTAAATAATTTTCTAGAATAGTATTAAGAAAATTATATGGAAATTAGAAGAAAATATTTCGGGAATTGGAAGCTAAAAGTAAAACTTATATTAAACAAAAGCTGATGTAGAATTTCTATATTATTATTATTATTATTATTATTATTATTATTATTATTATTATTATTATTATTATTATTATTATTATTATTATTATTATTATTATTATTATTATTATTATTATTATTTTTATTATTATTATTATTATATTTATTTTCTTATTCTGATTATATTATTCTATTATTTTATTTTTATTATATTATTATCGTTTACTCTTATTATTATTATAATTCTTATTATATTATTATTATTATTATTTTATTATTATTATTATTATTATTATTATTATTGAGTCATAAACTTAAAATATTGAGATTTGAATTCGTTAAAATTTTGATAAATCACATTATGCAGCTTTATAAGCAGTAACTCACCTAATATTGCATGATAGTGATTTATTTCCCAAGACTTTGCATGATATTATGAATGTTTTCCACAAAATATTCGATAACAACATTTTTTTAAACAAATTACATGATTACAATTTTTCATCAAAATTTAGTTGTATCGAAATTTTTTCATCAAATTTGCATGATAGTTTTTTTTTATAAACTAAAAGTTGCATGATTTATTTTACTAAAATTTACACGATGGTAGTTTTTTTCCACAAAAGGATACATGATGCTATTTTTTTCTTTAATTTCTAAAAGCTGCATGGTGGTAATAATATTTTTCACTGAAGAAAACTGCTTGTTAGTAATTTTTCTTAACTAAATGTTTCATGATAGTAATTTTTCACAAAGTGATGCAAAGAGATGTATTTTTTTCCGGAAATCTTCATGATGTCAATGTTTCCCACAAAAAAACTGCATGACAGTAATTTTTCAAACTAGATGTTACATAATACTAATTTTTTAACAAAAACTTGCATAATATTATTTGCTTTATTA
>JABUQX010021191.1:37500-40199 GCA_015478945.1 Trachelipus rathkii | reverse complement strand
CACTTTGTATATATATATATATATATATATATATATATATATATATATATATATATATATATATATATATATATATATATATATATATATATATATTAGGTTTTTGTTGTGGATTTATGCAAAGAAGAGAACAGCACACTTTTCAATCTCTCAGAAGGTTCATCCTACACGTATTTGTACATAATAAAAAGGGTTTTAGCTCTCTTTTTGTTTAATAAAAAGGCCATCAATCCCCTTCACACATTTTCTTTGGTAATACTGCAAGAAACTCCTGCTTGGGTAAGGCATCTGTTTGTTATTATTATTATTATTATTATTATTATTATTATTATTATTATTATTATTATTATTATTATTATTATTATTATTATTATTATTATTATTATTATTATTATTATTATTATTATTATTATTATTATTATTATTATTATTATTATTATTATTATTATTATTATTCCTATTTTTGTTATTATTATTGAGTGTGAATTTTTAAAATAATTGTGAGAGAGGGGAATCGAATTTTTGACATTCTTCTTATTATTATTATTATTATTATTATTATTATTATTATTATTGCATAGCGTTCTTGCTCTCAGTCATTTCCCCAGTTTGTGTCCCTTCTCCATTTTCTGTACATATTACCCAACGTATTCCTTATCCCTCTTATGAGAGTCACCCCGACTCTCTCCTGAATCCTATTGGATATCGAATTGCTGTCCCTGTACGTATCTTGTGCGCCTCTCGCCCTCCTTCCTATGTGGGTGAGGGTACAGGTCAAATATTGGTTGTTCTCGCCTTTCTCCTGGCCGCCTATTATAGGGGACTCGAACCTTGACTAACTACTGATAAGGCTGTCCTGCACTTGGGTGTTAAATCTTGGGCTTCACGTCTTTTCCGTGTGGTGCACGGCTTTTATTTTGTTTTGTCAACTTAGGGACTGGACGCGGAGTTTCGGGGGGCTTTTCCGAGACCACACGCACAGTCCGCTACACACGGGCCCTCACTAGTATGTGACCATTGTCACATATATAATTAATCTTTAAGTCTTTTTCCCTTTCCCATCATTTTAAAAATAATTTATATCTTTCAATCTTTTTCCTTCGCCATTGTTTCTATCTATAGTGGTAGCTGGGATTGGGTCCCCATGCTACTTATTAATACCCTAGAAATGCTTATGCATGCTTTAGATTGCTGGTGCATGTTTGAGCACCCTACCCCTAGTTATTGGGAAGCAAGAGACAAATGTTTCTGAACTACTATATCCCTTTAATGGGAAGTTCTTTCATTCACCGTAGTAAGTACTTTAGTCGGGGAGAAATTTGTTCGGATGTTTCCCCAACCAAGTGGAATTGTTGCTTAGATATTTATATATGATAGGTTGTTGATTTCACAAGTAACACAAAGGATATTCTTAATAAACTCGAGTCTTTAGAAGAAACCTCATCATCATCTTCGTCATTCGATTTGTCTGAGCTTTTTGACTTGATTAAGGCAAAAATTACTTTACCATCAGAGTCTTCTGATTTGACCGTTACACCACCGCCTTATATTATAAGAGCAAGTAAGTTTTTAAAGATTTTGTCAATATTTCAAAAATTATCTTTTAAGTTACAAATAGCTTGAAATTTGATTTATTTGTAAGAGCATTTTTTTTTTCTTTCAAACGAAACGAAGTACAATAAAGAATTTTTTGTTGTGATGAACATAAGTAATTTAAGTTATTATTATTATTATTATGTATGTGTGTGTGTGTGTGTGTGTGTGTATTATTATTATTATTATTATTATTATTATTATTATGTGTGTGTGTGTGTGTGTGTGTGTATTATTATTATTATTATTATTATTATTATTTATTATTAAATGAGGGAGAAGAAGAATAAATTGTATTTAGATTTTATGGATTTGAAACAGGCGTATGATAGGGTTAATAAGGAAGCTCTATGGCAGGTGTTAGTGATATATGGTGTTGGTGGTTAGCTTCTGAATGGAATCAAAAGTATGTATGACGATAATGAAGCGTGTAAGATAAATGGTGTCAAAAGTGATTGGTTTAGTAATAGCGGAGTGAAGGCAGGGTTGTGTTATGTCTCCTTGGTTATTCAATTTGTATATGGATGGTGTTGTGAAAGAATGAATTAAAGGTGGGGTGGCAGGGAAATGATGTTAGAATGACGGAAAATGAGTGAGTGGAGGTGCCTCCCTATTATATGATTTGGTTTGTGTGGCAGTCTGAAGAGAGTTAGAGAGGATTGGTGAAGATTTGGCAGGGTGTGTAAGGAGGGTTTGAAAATGAGCGTAGATAAGAGTAAGGTTATGGTTGTGAGTGAGGACAGTCCTCAGTGTGAAGTTATGTTAGATGGTGAGCAGCTGGAACAAGTGTCTGAGTTTAAATATTTAGGGTTGTGTTGGATGAGAAGGGAACGGATGATGCAGAGTGTAGTAGGAAAGTTGTGAATGGAAGGAAGGTGGCTGATGGGTGCAATTAAATCGTTGGGTGAATGTAAAGGGACCAAGTCTTGCGTGGCGCTAGAGGTCTTACATGAGGGTATGTTGTTACCTGTGTGTATGTAGTGAGACTATGGTCTGGAATAAGAAGTATAGATCTAAGTTCAATGTGTTCAGATGTGGACAATCTTAAGGGGCATGCTAGGTGTGAAGGAATTGATAAAATGAGGAATGAGCATTAGTTAGGGATT
>JABUQX010021191.1:22500-32500 GCA_015478945.1 Trachelipus rathkii | reverse complement strand
CCTCATGATCCCATATACATCGAAACGAACTCTCTAACCTATTCTATTCCATCTGAATACATCTTCGCCCGGACCATTTTTCCGTATTGCTTTGCATGTAATTCTGAATACTTCGTATTCCACTCAGAGCTGGTTTTGTTTATGTATACGTTTACATCCATCCATGGTTACAACACCCACTCCCAGAATTACAAAATCTTGGTCATTGTCCAGTCTGATCACCATCCCCATCAAATGCTTTTCTCTCAAAGGGAAGTCCGCAGCTCTCTATGCTGTCCTATACTGATTGTCCCAAGACTAACGAGGTATCGGGGAGCATCGGCTGTATATCCTGACCGCCCTCTGTCCCATACAATGCCTTCCGGCTCCTCTGTCTTTACGGCATAGCTGGTGGCACTGCTTCTTCCCATTTCTAGGGTTCTCATTCTTGATGGATCTGACCACGTCACCATCTTTTCCGACTCTCAGAGCGCGCTTCTCGCAATTCAACAACGGTTCCCTAGGACTCCCTTGGTTTCCATCATACAACGTTTCTTGTGCCGACTCCATGCCCGTCATAAAGTGCAGTTGTTTTGTTCCCTCTCATGTGGGAGGTGCGGATAATGAGCGTGAAGATGGGGCAGCAGTTCAGGCTGCGGCCTCCCGTAAATCCTGCAACGCGTACCTCCTTCGAGACCTCAGTATGGGACTTTCCACACTCACACTTCAAAATGGTTACCAGTACTTGGCGCCAGCGGTCTGGAGTGAATCTAGAGTGGCTAAACTCGGCTTAGTAAAGCCCCTCGTGCAATAGTTTGTGATAAATATTCTCCTGATACGAAGCAATACTCACCCTGGGAAGAAAATCTACTGAATTAGGAATAGATAATGAATCTTGAAAGATCGACGAAAGAAAAAACATTTACTTTTTACTGTTCATATTTTAATTATACACCTTCGGTTTCATAGTAAACAAGTTCTTCAAATGCTTAAATTAAATTAAAACGCTTGTCATTTTCTTCCATTTTATTAATGAATAAGAAATCATAGACATTTTTTAAATAAGTATCCACAGAGATTTCACCAATAAGAGATTAAAGTTGTTGAATTGGTCTCTTCTTTGCAAAGGATTTAGAATGCTTACGTTTCACCAGAAACTGTTTTTCTTATAAAATATTTAAATGTAAAAATAAATTCTTTAATATCTATGAAATGAAATAAGCATCTAAGTTAGTTATTTTATACGATTAAACTCTTAAGAAATTTAACCACCTACTAATTTATCTGCATATTTTTAATACTTTAATAGTATATAGAATATAATTTTTAAATCCCCTTATGTTGGACGCTCCGCATCTGTCTCACCCATGTCAAAAACTAGGGACTCGCAACGTACAATACGAAAGTCATCAAAGCCCGCAGATTTGGAATTATTTATTTCCCAGTGCAGGTATGAAATTTTCATCTTTAGCTCATACCCTCCTCCCCAGTGATGTATATCGTTCTGCAATTTAGACTTATTTTTCCCCGAGGGGGCTTTCCCATTACTATAATATAAAGACGAACCTCTGAATGTAAAACTCATAATAAATGGTTCAAATTAGTTATAAAGGCACTTAATGAACTTAAATTATTTGATATACTTTGTATTTTTAAATTACATAATCATTACAGATGATAACATTTAAGAAGAAGAATTAAAATATTCATATATATATAAATTGCCGTGTGATAAAATTTACTGATTTTCTTTTGTGATATGGATTTATTTATTTTATTTTTTTTGTGATAGATTTTTTTCTTTTTTTTTTCTTTTTTGAAATTCAAATGATCCTAATTTGTTTCAATAAAATTTTCAAATATGAGACTTTTTAAATTTGCAAAAAGAAAAAAAAAATCTTCTTTATCCTCCTTTCTTTTTCCACAATGTGGTGTAGGGGGTGCGTAACATACACGGAAAATAAAATAGCTAAGTAGAAAACCATGAAATGAAAGCCACCTCCATACCCTTACGTGATAGCTCATCGCAGTAAAAAAAAAAATACACCCTTGGGTTTCACATGACTGCGATGGACCTTCACTGTGGTATCCCGTCAGTGTGGGGTTTATCCCCTGGGCCAAGCCTACAACCATACCCCCTCACAAAACCCCGTCATTCACCCATTCTGCCAAACTGACATTCCTTTACTAACTCAATCCACTTCTTCGGTCTCCCAGCCTGTCGAAGTAGAATTTGTAAACAAAAACCCAACATTTAAATATTGATAAAATAAAATTTTATGATTTTTTATATTCTTATAATAATAATTTTAAATTTATTCAAAGCCGATTTTTTCCCCATCTTTTCTAGTTTTCCTAAACATATCTCTCAGTTCTTTCTAGTACATTACATCTCGCATACAAATTCTTAGGGGGAAATCTAAATCTTATTTTTCCCCCTTAAAACCTTAAATTTTATCATCCGGAATAAGAGGGGGCAGCAGAATTCCAGCTTCCCCCTGAAAAAAATCTGGCATACGCCACTGACTACACGTGATTCCCATCAGTTTTCCATTCCTATCTTTCCATTAGAATAAGTTGTTTGGTTCTAATTTATTTTCTCCTCCTAACTTCTTTACTAATTTCTTAACCTTTTCGTACCAAGCTATTGCAGTATCCTTTAATCTATACACAGTTTTCTTCAACTTCACAAATTTCCTTCCCTAAAATTCTTGGCAATTTCAAAAAAATATCCATATTAATGCCTTCTCTCTTTAGTAAGCGGTTTTTGCATCTACAGATTAACATTCCCATCCCATATTCATAGAATCTTAATAATAGACAAACAAAATTTTAGTATTTCTGCACTACAAACTGGTGCATCTTTTTCCCAACCCTTTATCTTTTCAAACCTACCAGCAACTAATCTAGCTGCTTTGTAAATCTTTTCCCAGTTTTTATTTTTTACCCAATACTAGTCTTCTTTGGCTAATCTACAAATGGAGTAGTGTTAGGATAAATTCCATCTCATTCCATTGCCCTATGGTTCACCACCTTTCGCGCCCATAATTCAGAGCAAGAACATTTACCCTTTAGACAACCAAAGAAAACAATCAAAATGATGTTTGGGGCGTTTAGAAATCATTCTATCAGCACAATCTGACGAAAATACTTGGTTTATGGCTCTCAATTGATATGCTTGACGATGCATTCACAGGCGAATGTTCTCAGAGATGCACAAGGAGGGCTCTTGGAACAGTCATCAGGTAGATCACGCGGGGTGTTTTATAATACAGTCAATTTTTTTGACCAGAGCCTAATCCTTATGGAGCAGAGATTATTACAGAGCACAGGTCCAGGCACGCAACAAACTTTCCCACGAATTGCTGATGGGCTGTGAGACGATGCATCATGATTTATTCAGCTTTCGAGCCATTTATCATTGCTGCAGAAGCTATTCTCTCCAAGGCGATTTTCAGAAGAAAAAACCCTAACATAAAACCAATGTGAAAGCTGTGCGCAACACCGTGTCGAGTCAAGTTTGTATTGACGAAGGAAAGGAGATTTTCGTTATTTTCTTCACATTAAAGTTTGATATCTGGAAACCATCATCATCAATGCTGACTTAACTGTTGTCCGGAGGACTTATCTGATTGAAGGTTTTGACAGTAGATCGAGGACAAACGAGCACCACTATCTGCAATAGTTTAACGATTGTCTCTCAACATGCTGTTGTGGTTCTTCATAAGAAATTGAATCTGTACAGCCTCGACGATCTTAGGATAGTTAGGAAAAAGTTATTCATGTTCATGTATCCAATTTAATTTCCGCATTTATAGCTGTTCTTAATTTGAAATATGGAATTCCTTGCTGAGCCAATTCCTACAATTAATGCGACCTATTAGCCCCATGTTTCTTTCAGACCTTGAAACCGTCAACTCTCTCTATTTATCATTATATTATACACACTACGTCGGCAAATTTAACCCATATGTTATTATAGCTGAAAAGCAAAAAGTTGAGAAAAATCTCTTAGAATTCTAACATATTTAAATAATTAAAATAACATATTAAAACTAAATAATAAAAATTTACTTCAAATTCTAAATAAACTGATTATATGACTGTTTAGTCTCAGCTAGTATGTCAACAACCTAAACAATATACCAACAATCTACTCACAGACACCAGACGAACTGTGGAAATGAGACAAATGCCACAAGTTCTCAATGATAATAAGTAGCAAATGATTCATTGGAAATCAGAGCCCATTTCTAGCATAATAAAATCTTAAATAGGGTATTGAATATAGAATATAATATATATATATATATAAATAATAACTATATATAATATATATATATATATATATATAATATATAATATATATATATATATATATATAAATATAATAAAATATATATATAATATATAATATATATAATAAGTATAAAATATAATATATAGTAAAATATTATATATATAATAATATATTATTATACTATATATTATATAACTATAATATAATATCATAGTGATATATATATATATACTATATATATATTATTAATTATATATATATATCAGTATATAATTTATACTCCTTATTATATATATATTAATTATATATTATATAATCTCTAACTGGTCTAACAAACTCCAGTAAGGGATTTCGCACCTTCATTATCAGATCTTCGGCCTTTTGCCAGAAACTCTCACCCCAAACACCTAGAAACCATTCTGCCTCATCTTCGACCCATCCTCAGTGGAACACTCAGAATAGGGGGGTTTTCGATTCAGTAAAACTAGCATCTTCATCTACCTCAAAACTCGTTCTCCAGAGCTCTCAGAGCCTGCATCTAGGCTCATAAGATTCCACGGCTGCCAAGTAGGTAAAAACAGAAGAAGACGGGTTGCTAGGCCTTCCCTGTACATGAGAAATAAACTCATGATGAAAAACTGCTAGGAGCCTCAACACAATAGACCAGAAATCACTTAAAATAGTTTTATTTTAAATCCCAAATTTATATGTTAATTAATTTAATAAAAAAGTACGAAAATTTTCAAATCTTCAAAATTAATTAAATTACTTTATCACTGAGTTTTAAAATAATTAATTTATAAAAAACTGATTAAGCTGAGTTCCCTCATATTTCATTTAAAAAAATAATAGTTATAAAAATAATGATTTAATCATTTTAATGCAATAAAATTAAATATATCATGTATATTTAAATAGCATAACTGTCTAAAATATTATCTGCCTTAACTCAACAGAAATTCATTCTCAACAAAGAACTTTTTAGATTTTCTGATATATCATTAAGATTCATCTTCTACTCTACTCATAGATCTTCTCTTTCTCTCTAATATTCTTTTCCTTCTGGTTTTATCTCGGTTTTGTTTATTTGCAATTTAATAATAAAATAATAATATAATTAATATATAATATATATAATTATATTTATATATATATTATATAAATATTATATATTAATATTATATGATATAATCATATATATTATTATATATTATATAATATATATAATATAATATTTATATATATATATAATATTCTATATATATATATTATATAATTATATATATATATATTATAATATATATATATAATTATATTATAATATATATTATATATATATATAATAATATATTATATAATATTAATATATATATTATATATATATATATACGTATACTTATATTATAATAATATTATATATTAAATATTTATATAATAATATAATAGTATATATATATATCTAATATATATAATAATTTATATAATATAATATATAATATATATATAGTTTTTATTACTCTTCTTCTCCTCTGGACCAGACTTAAAAAATTACACACCCCTCCTAGAAGGGCTTTGCAGTGATGGTAGTGTCACTGTTAAAAAAAAAATAAAAAAAAAAAAAAAAAATATATATATATATAATATAATTATATCACATGGCGTAAATACGCCCCCGCAAGCCACCGCGTGCGGGGGCGCAGAGACTAGGGGAGCCACGGGCAAGAATGAGCACTTTCGATGAAAACATCATAATGAAATCTCCTCTCTCTCTGTAATTAAATAATATAATATATAATATAATATATATTATATATAATATATAATATAGTATATTATATATAAATATATATATATATATATAATATTATATTATTAATATTATATATTTTCACTAAATATTTTTTACTGTTAGTAACTGAAAATCATTAGTTTCCCTTCAAACATGTGCTTAGTGACTTAATATGTAACTCAAAGATGCGCCCCCTTTTATTTTTCTTATTAAGATACACCAAATATTTCTAAATGATCCAACTGTCATAGTAATAAGAAATAATGTCTGCATCTAATTACGATGAAAAGAACTTTAATATAATGAGTCATTCCTGGGAGTCTTTCCCAATAACAATCAAAGGCCCCGAATGGTTTAGAAATGAAGTGTGGGTAATTTTGGAAAGGCAATACATTTCATATTAAAAAGTGCAAGTGCAGGCTATGATGGTCTGCGTTATAGGAAGTACATTGACAGCAGACAAATCGAAAGTCGCCTAATGCAGAGTATGCGCATTGTGCAGATCGCAACCTTAACTGAGTCTTGAATGATTTGTAAAGGAGATTACAAGAAATGACTGGGAAAATTCAGGTATGGACTTTAGAGTTTTTTATAAATTTCTTGTCAAGGAAGCAAACGACAATTCTTACATGACATCAAAAACATATTGGATTTATCAACAAGCGGGTGAAAAGACTGGCCAACGATGGGGTTCGAGATCATTTACTTGTATTTGGACAGATTATAACAGGTATTGCAGGTGTGAGTAGTGCTGAAAATCTGCTGCAGGCAAAAGTCATTGTGAAACAACGCAACAAAGATGCTGAAAGAGGGGAGGCACACATATAGAAGTACATGACGGGCACGGCATGGATAAATGCGTGTTGGGCAAAGCAAAAAAGTGGGGGGAAACAGGAGTTAACCACACTGGACTTAAACACGCAAAAATAGACATCCTGAAGGAAGCAATAAACGGCGTGAGGAAAAGGGGGGTCACCAAACGGTAAACCAGGCGGGAGGACAAGCAGGAAATAAGGCCGGAAGGGAAGAAGCCCCAAAGTGTAGACTGCAGGGGACAAAGAACGCCCCAAAAGCCCATGGTGTAAACCTCTTGCAACATCTACACTCGACTATCCCTAAAACCAATAATTGTCTTCTGCAAGCAGTGAGTGATCATGCTTACCCCCTGTTAAATTTCGCGTCTAAAAGAGTGACAGCAATTGATCCAAATTATCTGCCCAATCTTGAATTCATTCAAGTCTCATCTAACCGCCTGGTCCAGTATAGTGAATGGTTCAGGGTGTTGTTTGACCCAAGCCCAGAAATATTACTCACAATCCACAAACCATAATCCAATATGAAAAAGACATATTTTATCATCCGTTAAATAAAGCACTCCTTTTATAGACACTCTTATTCCCCCTTATAAATTTGTAGCTTATACTCCTGAAAAGGATAATTTAGCTTGTGGGTTTAAAGTAACGCACCCTATATAAAAACTATAAATAATGAAAAAGTTACGGGATGATATAACGTTGGGATATATACAAACTACCTTGCGCCTCAAGAATGTGGTGGTATGATAAGCCGACAGTCACCGACAGTATAACCTAACACTGAGGATAGTTATGCAGAAATATCAAGTAATAGTTACTAGGTGAATGGGAAGCTTTCCGCGTAAGTGTAAAGGTTAAAGTTGTACCCTAAAACCAACATAAGAAAGGAAAATATGAGCCTGAAATATGACTACTTGATATAAATATGGTATATATTATATATATATACTATATATATATATATATATATATATATATTATATACGGTAAAGCTAAAATAATGCTTGAATAGTATGATAAAGTATTGCTGCTTCGACATAGAATGTAGTGGAAAAACATAGTCAGCAGGAGAAGAAAAAGAAAATATAGATATGTTAGCTCGGTCTTAATGATTTCACTATACTGTTAGGACTAGTAGCTACTAACTGATTTGTAAGAATAAGCGAGTGTTGAAATAATCAAACTTATTATTAGTTAGTCTGTTAGATGTAGTTATTCCTAGAGACGTTTTACAAGTCACTTTTAATTAATATAGTTTCTAGCAACTTACCCTATATAAGTAACTTTACATTACAATCATGTACTTAAAATTACTTTTTTTCATAAAATATATTTTAACAAAAGTAATAAATAAAAATTATATTTTGAGATATGTATATAATAGATATATATTAAGTTAAAACCTATTTATTTTAGATAACAGAAAGTTATTACAGTTAGTTACAAGGTTTAACGTGCTGTTTAAAATCTTGGGTAGAATAGCTGTTAACTTATTAACGGCACTTGATAAAGCGGTCTTTCCGCATTGGACTTGGATTAAGTAAATAAAATGTAATGATAAATAAAATTATTTAAGTTGGCCCAACAGTTCCTATAATGCCCAACAAGGATGCGTGAACCCAGATGAGAGTTGCTTTAATCCTAATAAGAATATACATCTTCCACATTTATGTTTTCCACGTTAATTGTTTCTTTCTTAAAAAAGGTGCGTACGTCTTTTGTGAATTTTTGTGATCCCACCCCAAAGGGAATGTTTGCAAGTAGAAAGTTTGAAGGCAAGGAGTAACGAAATGTTAACAGAATGACAGGTAAATAGTTAAGCCAAGAAAGCATGTATAAATGTGTCGTCTGCTCTACTGGATCGTTAACTCTGTCAGGTATCATCATCGGGTCTTAGCCCTCCCTTGCTCTCATCATCCCTGTACCCTCTCTAATAATCTCTCATCTTCTCTCTCCTCTAGCTCAATCCTGCTCATCATAAAACATCGGGTGGTAAAATCTAACTGTCTCCGCATCTATCTCCGTCTCTCTCGTTTTTTTTAGAAGTTGTAAGATATATATATTGTATTTCTAAATATATAGAGTAAAATATAATTAGATATTATAATGAAGACTTGCTTCTGGATTGGATGTAGTTGACTTGGCAAACTTAAAGAAAAACTTATTACATTATCACCTTTCACTTTAGATGACTAGATACAATGTATCTATTTAGATTAATTTATACAATTTTTATTACGGATTCTAATAAATAATTTAGTAGATTTTCTGAGACCATTTTTTCAACATGTTTTTTATGTCAACATGCGAGGTCAAGTGGAATTAAGAGAGTAAGTCAAGTCTAGTGTTGCTTCACACGCTCTACTATAATTGGGTATAAGATAGAGTTTATAACGATAGGGAGCCCCGAAGTTTTTTTTATGTATGTTCCCCCATTGAAATTAACGTGCCCCGTGTCCGGGATGCTCGGCCCTCTGTAGTGAAGGAAAATGGTTATTTTAGTGCTATATTGTATGAAATGTTAATATCTGATGTGATGTTATTGAACCTGTATATTGATCTAAAATACCAGTTAGTAGTAGATATCGATAATTAAATTTTAGTTAAGATATATCAAGAATTACAAGAGGCACTATGAATCTGATTAAATGGACCTAGCCGCTTTTAGGAAAGTCTAATATTAACTTAATCTAATCTAATATCTAGCCGAATAAGGCCCAGTAACACAAGAGAATTTAAACTTATCACTCATAAATTTTCCTGAAAAAAAAGGTATGTAGCAAGAGATTGAGCAAAATTTATGATATGTTTATCGATCATATTAGTGTAATTGGATTATGTATCTAATTGTTGCATTACGATACATCGTATAGGGATTAATGTATTGTTTATATTATATGTATTTTAATATGTATATGTTTATTATAATGTATCTATATTTATGTACTTAAGTGTATCGCTTTTCACGTATCCATAATGCGTCAAGTTTACCATGCAATCATATTATCGACTTTTAAAAACAGAGGTCTGTTCACTTTTATTTGTTACACACTCTTTTAAAAAATTATATGTTATGTATTTAAAATAGTAGACGTGTTGTTATTCTATTCTATGTAA
>JABUQX010021191.1:15000-17500 GCA_015478945.1 Trachelipus rathkii | reverse complement strand
TGAATAGGTTACGTTGTGTACGCTGTGTTAGTTACTTTACAGGTGTTAAGTGTGAAACTTTGTTAATGTTAACACTTTATTCTTGCTTAAGTTGTGTTAGTTTGTGGTTGTACATTATTTTCTTAGTTCATATGATGCTATGTTAGCTATATTAATATGAAAACCTTGTTATGTTAGCAATATTATTCGATGGTTAGAATAAAAGAACTTCATGTTTGCGCTATGATTTATCCGAAAATGTACTCTAAATGCTACTGTAAATCAGTTGTTAAATGTAAAAGTTAACATTGGATATGTTAGAGATTATGCTTGAAAAGTGTGAATAGGTTACGTTTTGTATTCTGCGCTAGGTACTTTACTGCTGTTAAGATGGGAACTTTGTTGATTTTAGTTGTTTATTCAGCGTAAGCGTGCGTTTAGGACTTGTTATTTGTACATTATATTCTTAGCTGCGGTTATGATATGTTAGCTTTATTAATGTCTGAAACCAATGTTTACGTTAGCATATATTCGTTGGTTGGTATATAAAGAACTTATTTTTGTACTATGTTATTGTTGTTGTTGTTTGTGTTGTTGCTGGTGTTGGTTTCGTTGTTGTTGTTGTTGGTGTTGTTGTTGTTGATGTTATTGTCGTGTTGTTGCCGTTTGCAATATAGGTATAGTAAATGAACTGATATGGTTCGTTCGTGCGTTATATTCTTGTTTACTTTCTTCTGAATGGTTGAAAGAAAGAATCTCGTCGTTACCTATAAGGGTTGTTTACGCATACGATTTCCGTCAGTAGGACATTTTTTTCACTGTACTGGTACGATGACATCTCCCCGCATCTCCATGTCTGTTGTTGATATCTTCACGAGGAGCTTCGTTATTCCCAACGTTGTGTCAATAAAATTTTATCGTCAACCTGATGGATACCGATACATTGCTTGTATTCCTGCCAGAGAGTCAAATAATAGACCTTTATTCGTTTGTGCTGATGGATTCATCAAGATTATCGAAATCGCAGCTGCATGGCTAGAGGATAAGTGTTTGTTATCTGATGGATCGACGAGTAGTGAAATATCTATCAGAGGTGACTGTGTGAGAGGTGATAATAGAATAGACGTTGTGCTCTCGTCGTGTGACAATATTAAAACCCTTGATATACGTAACTACTGGAAACCCATCGATTGTGTGACCTTCATGCGTACGTGTATAGGTTTCACAGTTCAAACGTCTGAAAATATTACAGCATTGCTTAAAATAAAAAACGAATTAACATCGCACCTTAACGATGTTGACATACTTGAGACTTAATACATTATAGCCACATGGTGTAAATCTATGATATTTACACCGAAACATATGGTTTCCCCGTATAATTCAGGTATTACAGGAATGCTTTAATAACTATCAGCTTGGGTGAGTTTACTTCTCTCTTGTATGAGAGAATGAGTGCTGTTGAATCGTCATATGCCGAAAAATGGTTTAGTGTTGCTGAAGGCATTTATACTTACATCCTTTCAACGGATGTTGAATCTTTAGAGAGATATATAGAGCTTACCCAACTTGAATCCTATGTTCTCTGATTAGATGAATTATTATATTTAAAATAAACTTATATTTTTTATGTATTTATATGTTTTTATGTATTTATATAACGCACTTTTCAATGAAAATTATATGTTATAAAATACGAAAACTTGTTTTACTTCCCGCTTATGTTCGCTTTATTGACTACAATGATGATGATGGCTGTTTATTCGTCTGGTTGTTGTGTGTTAAGTACGTTATGCTCATAGTTTAGCTTTACAGAGAGTAAAAACTTTACTTTGTTTGCCATTACCCATTAGGTATTATGCTGGTTAGGTAAGGTTATGCTAAATTTTTTGTTAAATATTACTATGTTAATGTAAAATTAACATTGTCATGTTGGAGATATGGTTGATAAAGTATGAATGGATTATGTTTTTGTGAGTCTTGTTAGTTACTTTACTGGTGTTAAGTGTGGATCTTTGTTAGTGTTAGCAGTAAATTCTTGCTTAAGATGTGTCTGGTTTGCCTTTGTACATTATATTCTTAGTTCTGGTAATGTTATGTTGACTTTATTAATATGAAAACTTTTGTGACGACTGCATACTTTCGCCGGTCTATATGATAGTTACACAAGGTTATAGTAAATTTTTGTTACATATTACCATGTTAATGTAAAATTAACATTGTTATGTTAGAGACATGCTTGACAAAGTGTGAATAAGTTACGTTTTTGGATGTTATTTAGTTACTTACTGTTTGTTGTGGGTTATAATTCTAGTTCGAAGATACTAAGTAAGCTTATTAATGTGAAAACTTTTTACGTCAGCATATATTGTTGGTCTGATCTTTGTACAAAGAACTTGATTTTATGTTATGTTATCCAAAATGATACTCGACATGTGACCTTATCAATAGAATCAATAGATCAATAGTTCCAAGGATGGACAGGAGGGAGGTTGGATGTGGTTTGTTTGTGATCTACTGT
>JABUQX010021191.1:0-7500 GCA_015478945.1 Trachelipus rathkii | reverse complement strand
TCAAGCTGTTAAATCATCTCGGAAGGCGTACCCGTTGATATTTAGCTGCAGACAACACATTAAAAAATAAATGCAGAGAATAAAAAAAATATTACAGCAATTTTGAAGACTATAATTATATATTATATATATTATATATATATACTAGTATGATTATATATATATATATTATATAGAATATTATATATATATATATATATATTATATAATATAATATATATATATAAATATATATTTAATATAATATATATATATATATATTATATATTAATATATATTAATATATAATATATATATATATATATTATATATATAGATATATATATATATATATTATGTATGTGATATATATATATATATATATATTATATATATATATATATATATAGTTATATATAATATATATTATATATACTATATATATATATATGTAAAACGGAACAGGTCCTATATATTTTTGAATCATGTCCGTCACCCACGTTAAATTGACTGTTAGGATCATTTACTAGAAATATATTTAAAAAAAAAATATCAAAAACTGGCGGAGTCGTAAAACATAACAGGTCTATAATATATATATATATATATATACTATATATATAATATTATAATACTATATATATATAAAGTGATTATATATATATATATATATAATATATATATATAACACACGTATACACTTACCTATATACTAAACATGGTCGTAGGCAGGAGCGGGGAAAGGGGGGCAGGGGGGGCACTTGCCCCCCTAAAAATTATTGGCGAAATAAAAAAATTCACACTAACATTAATAACGTTATTATATTATTCTTTTTCGAAACAAGTAATTTAATGAGTGTCTTTCACTTTAACAACTATTGGCTTAATGTCAAACTCAAGCATTATAGTCCTTCTCCATACAACGCTAGCGAAATCTCTATACTGACAATTATTCATCACCGCTAAGCATTATTACTCCCAAGTTAATGTCACGATCACGCACACTCCTGAGCGGTTGTTCCAAGCCCTGCCCCTACATCAATCCTAGAGAAGGCCCAAACACACACCAACCACCAACAGTAAACGAGATTAGATAATTTAAGCTCTGCCAAGGAACACATTTAACAAAACTCACACATGCAGAGAACACTAAAAGACAAATAATACCAACTAACAGCAATTCTTGACAACGCACCAACCAATATATCACCCAATAATAATACACTTAAACCTATAAAACTCACACATACACTAATATAACATACAAAAAGAACATAAACCACAACACCATATATATACTACTCATCACCTACATATAAATTATAATACACTCAAACACTAAACCTCATATTACGCTCACCTATACACCATACTATATAAACTAACCATAACTCAATACTAACTATATATAAAACTATATACTAATGCATAAACAACCACTAAAATATATAAATAATACCACACTATATACATATACTACCTACTCACCTACTACCATATACTATACATAAATCAAAAATATATATATATCTATATAATTATATTATACCCCCACCATATATATAAATATACTACTAACTATCACACTCACTCAACTACCACCATACAACCCCATCACACATACTAATCATATACGTTAACTATATATATATTATTATACACATATCCCCATATCCATCCACCTCACTATAAAACCCCCCGTCTATACAATACTCATACCTCACATACTACATACATAATATATTTATATATAATATATATATATATATAATATATAGTATATATATATATATAGACAATAACCCCACTAACTCAAATCCTCACAAAAACAAACCCCATACATACAACCACACCCACCACAACCCACCCCACCCACACACCACATAAATATATATATATATATATAATATATAATATATATATTATATTATTATATATATATAACTATCTATATATATATATTATATAATAATTATATATATATATATATATATATAATATATATATAGTTATATAATAACATATATAAGATAACATACTATAAACCACTACACTACTATATATATAAAATACACTAATATACAATCAACTAATCACACAATAAACTACCCTCACTCACTAAAAAACTAAACTACAATACACCATAACTAACTACACCACCTCACCATACTCACATCAACTACTCACTACACTACTCCGATACACTACTATAACAACAACCTACCACCTCACTCACTCATACCCACAAACCACCCCCCCCACACCTAAATAACATTAATACACACACTCATAAACCCAACCACTACATAACTCACCAATACCAATAAATAAACTCACTATATAACTCCCTATATAACCTCAACCATATACTCACCCTAATACCACCCCTCACTCAACAACCCAAAACCAACACCCCCCACGCTCACTCAAAATAATATAGACTCACCCCAATCACCCTATATATCACTATACACCCACTCAATATCACCCAAACCACCAAATACCTTCACAACCAACACACCAACACCCCCTATACATATAATATAATATACCACCCCCACTAAATAATACTACCTCACCCAACTAACCCTCACTATATACTCGAACCAACACCCTCAACCCTCAAATCACTCACCTATTACCCTATCATAACAATATACCCTCTACTCACTATCACTCAAATACAAACCTATCACCTCACACCCCAAAACACACAACCCACCAAAAAAAACACCACCAACACTAACTCACCCCAACAAAACCTACCAACCGACCCCCCAACAAATACTACTCACATATACTACACCACCCAACCCCACATAAAACTAACTAAATACCACTACTAACACATACCAAATACTAATATACCACATACTATGCCTATTATAAATATATACTATATATATAATATATATATATAATATATTATATATACTAATATATCATACTATATATAATATACCCTAAAATAATATACCATACTACATATAAATAATTCAATCAATATAATACCCCAACCCACCCCTATATATATCATATATATACTACATATATAGAGACAGAGACGAAGATACTCAACACCGAACGAGAGAGGAGAGACCTCGCAAGGACCATTTATAAGTGCGATTGACTTTAGTTAATATAACCTAGGTAGGTTAATTAGGTTAAAGTTTGGATAGCGTTAAAGGTTAAGTCTTGAGTCATAGCAGTATAGGTTAGTTCAGGCTAAAGATTAGCTCGCATCAAACCTCCAAAGAAACTTTGAATAAGCCGACAAGAGATCCATCAAGCTCTCTAACATCTCTCAGTAAATTAAACAAAATTTTAACTCTGTCAATTAAATTCTATTTGTCATCTTTGACACACTCCACCGTACTTTCCCGCGATTGACGCCTCCTGAACTACTTCTTAAAATAGCGTCAGCATTAGCGAAGAAGGATATCCATATTTTTTCCAAGAAGCTTCGTCAGAAGCACTAACAATTTTCCTACATCATCATAAGTCCGCTCCATGGCTGATAATATAATACTGTAGAAGGCGATAGGAGCTCCTCCTTCGTCAGGTGTTGACAATATGACTGCTGCGGCGGCGGTATTGGTGGAGTGTATGATGATGTCGAAAGGGCTGGAGTGGCTGGGGTAAGTTAGTGTATTGGCGTTTCTGATGGCTTCTTTGCTGTCTTTAAAAGCTTTTTCTCCTGAAGGGTCCCATGTGATTTTTCGGTTCCCATATGGCTTTCCCTTTAAATAGTGATAGAGTGGAGCGGTAATGTTTGAGTATACTGCCACAGTAGAACGATAGAACCCAAGTTTCCCTAGATAACTCCTTAATTCCTTTATAGTTTTGGGTTTTGGTGTATCTAATATCTCCTTGATTTTATCCTCATTCGGCCTAATCCCCACCTTGTCTATTGTATAGCCGAGGTAGTCAATTTCACTTTTCGCTATTTGACATTTATTCAAATTAATACTGATGTGGAAATATTGTAATCTTTTCAGCACCTTTTCAAGGAGGATCAGGTGTTCTTCTTCAGTTTCTGAGTGTATGAGTACATCATCCATGTATGCGTGAACGTTCGGTATCCCCTGTAAGAGAGTATCCATGAAGGCTTGGAAGATAAATGGGCTGGAGACGAATCCCATAGGCAAATATTGATAGGAATAAGATCCCAGGTTCGATGTTATAGTGAAGTATTTTACGCAATCTGTGTGTAATGGCAGGCTGTAGTAGGCCTGAATTAAGTCAAGTTTCGTGTAGAGCTGGCTTCCTTTAAGGGTAAACATTGCATCATTCAAGTGTGGTAAGCCATAAGTTGCGACCTCCACCCTCTTATTGAGCTCTCTAAAGTCCGATATCAGTCTCACACGCCCGCCCGACTTCTCTAGGACACTGACTGGGAAGGACCATGGGGAGTTGGATCGTTTTAGCACTCCTGTGGCCACAAGATTGTCAAATTCTGCTCTAGTTTGTGTGTAGAGCTTGTGAGGAATTTTTCTAGGTCTGAGAGAGACGGGAGGCCCCTTAACATCCACTTTATAGGGGTAGGTATTTGCCAGCTCGATTAATACTTTTTCAGGGATGAAGGCGGTTTCTTCGTCAGTAGTTACTTGACCGCCCCCATCTATCAACGCTGAGCTCATTCTTTGATTTTTATTATTTTTATATTTTTCAAAAATCTCATCCCATATTTGCATCTGTTTTATTTTTATATGATGATTTTCCGGCAAATATGGGTTCAAAAATAAACCTTTATATTGCGATAAAATTTCATTAAAAGATGTAGGACTAGAAGAAACGTGCAAAATATTTGGATGAGGAGTAAATGCTAGAGAAGAGGAAAGAGTTTCATGCACATAATTAATATTAGAATTGTAAATTTGATTTAATTTAATACTATTATTTGTGATTGAATCTATAAGTAAATCATTAGTAAAATCGATTCCCATTTGAAATTTCTTTAAAAAGGATAAGCCTAAAATGTTCATTTTGATGTCGGCAATATAAAAAGTCTCTACATAATTCCTACCAAGACCTATGTCAATTTCAACATTTTTAACATTATAAATAGCGATTTTTGAATTGTTTGCCGCATACATAAACCCGACAGGTGGACTGTGATTTGCACGAGCCCCTACTGCCATAAGACTTTTTGAAGCCCCGGAATCGATTATATAATTTACTCCATTAATACGGTCATGAACCAGATAAGAGATTGGGTTGTCGATTTTACCGACTTGCTTGTTCACCGCCACATCGGTTGTAACCTTGTTACTGTCACCACAGCGATCGTTATCAACACTTTTGATGGGGTTAAACAAGCTATCTGTTTTATCGCTCTCACCCACTCTTACCTGATCCATAACTGTACCATGAGGCAAATTTAATGTAAAAAATATATACCCTGCATGCAGAGGGCTTCTAGTTGTTACAATATTGGACTCATTTAGCTTACCATAACATTTTAAGACAGACGAATCATTTATGACAATATTTTTATTGATTAAAACGTTTTCAGAATTTGCACTACTACTACCAGTGGATCTATCATTGTCTATATTAAGATGGGGCGCATGCTCCCCCCTTACAGATAATGACGGTAGTTCATACACAATTTTATCATTTGTTTTATCACAATTCACTTGAGTACTGTCATTTTGCACATTATTTAAATTTTCAGAAATTTCGATACAAGCGGTTGGTTCGAGGCTCTGAGGAGCCCTGTCTTTTTTATCAGTAAGACTGGATTTGCTCTTTCTTTCAATTGTATGGTCACTATTTTCATTGTTTTGATGTATATTGTGATTATTATTATTATCATTGTTTTTATTATTATTATTATTATTATTATTATTATTATTATTATTATTATTATTATTATTATTATTATTTATTATTATTATTATTATTATTATTATTATTATTATTATTATTATTATTATTATTATTATTATATTATTATATATTATTATATTATTATTATTATATTATATATTGTTATTATATATATATTATATATTAATTATATACAATAATTAACTTTATTATTATTATTATTATTCATTATCATTATTATATTATTATTATCATTTATCTATTTATTTTTATTTTATTATTTTTTAATACTTATTATTATTATTATAATTATTATTAATACTATTATTATACATATTATTATTATTATTATTATTATTAATTATTATTATCATTATTTAACTTATTAATTACACTATTCATAATGTTATTTTATATTCTAATTATAAAATTTTTATTTATTTATATTCGGTAGATAGTAAGTACATAATAATGCAGATATTATGTAAAGTAGCTTATTTAGGACTTACTGTTCTTTATTCTGTATTATAAGCTTTTTATTTGCTATATGTACTTTCAACCAGTTATATTGGCACTTTTGATTTTATTACTGTTTATTCCATTGTATTATTATCAACAAACTTGGCCGCCTGTACTTGTGATGATTTTACTCTAGAGGACCAGAAAGAACTTTTTCTTCTGAACATTTCCCACCGACTGGTAATATTTGAGCGTTGTGTGATGAGCAATCGGGATTCTAGTTTTTCGCATTTGTGAGGTGGTGGATCTCGTTACCGTTAATGATGGAGTAATTGGTATAGGGGGCACTCCGGCCCCTTCCACATCTGTAAGCAAGATAGAAGTATCTGGAATGGTTAATGGACATAGATTGCTGCAGCATGTTGAATTGATGGTCAGGTATAGCCACACCTTATAGTTCAGCCGCGCGCAGCTGCTCCTAGCACCTGGACTCAACAACTCCGCGCTCATATTACCTACTATCTAACTCAGCATGTCCCTCCTGTGACATCCCATGCCACCTTGCAAAGCACAATACTTGCCCAACTGTACTGTGCCAGCCAGCATTCGAGACTGTGTCAACCAGCATGTTCCAGCTGGGTGGAAAGATCGTCAGAGGATTGGAGTGGCTGCGTTAGGTGTGGGCCCGGGTTTTGGCGCGCATGTTCTTTGGGCCAAACCAGTTTCCGATTTCATGATCGACTTGTGGTGCGGACGCAACAGCGTTTACATGGCTCCAAGTCTGATCGAAACTTTGTGGTTGGTTTCGTCCATCTTTGCGAACGAAGTTTTTATATAGATCATCCGCCACTTTAGTCATTCTCAACAAGTCGTTTTCTTCAGCGAGGGAATAAACTGACATCTGGATGTTTACAGGCATCTGTTCTAAGAACAGGTCTACGGCAAATTTAGGGTTGTGTTCTAAGAGGACTTCGAAACTCTTGTTCCCAAGGACATTTTTGACGCGGTTTAAATATTCGCTTGGCAACTCATCTGGCTGTATGCCTTGTTTAAAGACGTCCCGTATTCGGTTTCTGAGAGCTGGGAGGTACATTTTCTCTATGTCTTCAAGAAGGATTCTATAAGCATCTTCTTGAAGCGGGAATTTTAATTTGGATACCAAAGTGGTGGGAAGTATCGGTGCCAATAAGCGAACACGCTCATGGGGCTCGTCAATACGATTCAATTTAA
>JABUQX010021190.1:22500-24322 GCA_015478945.1 Trachelipus rathkii | reverse complement strand
TAGGAGGACAATTTCGTTAGGAATCATTTCAGAAAACCCCAGGAACAAAAATTTTTTTTTTCAATGCAGGCTGTGTAATTGATGGATTTGGAAGTGCTGTAACAAAGCTTTTTGGAGGTATAGTTTCCGAGGGATTGGAGGAGAGCAGTATTAATACCCTTATATAAGGTAAGAGAGATAAGGGAAAACTGTAGGAATTATAGGGGAATTAGTTTATTGAGTGATGTTGGGAAGATATATGAGTGTTGTATGGAAGATATTTGCTGGTATTTTGTTCGAGAGTTCTCATGTTGAAGGACTGACTGGTGAGAACAAGGTGAATTAGAAAGTGGTAAGAGGATGTGTGGATTCAAATCTTACCATTGAAACAAATGACTGAGAAAATGAGAAGAAGATAAATTATATTTGTTTTATGGATTTGCAACAGACGTATGATAGAATTAATAGGAAGCTCTATGGCAGGTATTTAGTGATATATAGTGTTCGGTGGTAGGCTTTGAATGCAAATCAGAGTATGTATGAAAAATAGTGAATCTGTGTAAGAATAAGATGGTGTCAAAAGTGATTGGCTTAAAATTAATACCTGATGAGGCAGGGATGTGTTTATGTCTCCTTGGTTATTAATGTATATGGATGAGTTATGAAAGAATTAGAGGCTGGGGTGGCAGGGGATGGTGTGATAGGATGATGAGAATGAAAAGAGTGGAGGGTGCCCTACCTATTATATGTGGATATTTGGTTTTGTGTGGTGAATCTGAGTTTGAGAAGATTGGTAAGAGATTTGGCAGGGTGTGTAAAAGAAGGAATTTGAAGTCTAAAGTATTAAGAGTAGAGTATGGTTGTGAGCGAGGACAATCCTCGGTGTAAAATTTTGTTAGATGGTGAGCAGGTGGAACAACTGTCTGAGTTTAAATATCTAGGATATAGTTGGATGAAAGACTAACGGATGATTGCAGTGATGTAGTAGGATAGTTGTGAATGGTAGTGGAAGGAGGCTGTTGCAATTAATGACGTTGATGATGTAAGGGACCAGCTAAGTCTTGAGTGTGCGTGGGTCTTGCATAAGAGTATATTGTTCCTGTGTTAATGCATGGTAGTGAGACTATGTCTGGATAAGAGCTTTAGAGATCTAAGTTGTGTGGTGTAAAGAATGGGATAAATGAGAGAAATAATGAAATACGTTGAGATTTTTTTGGTCATGTGGAAAAGATGGTTGATCGGTTGGTTAAAGCGGATGTATAGTGGTGAGTGTGCTGGGATCAATGCGCATTACACCGTCTTGGGAAAGAAGTTGGTGTGTTGATGATGTTTTGAGGATACCATTATATTGAATTACTTAAATAGGTAAGTTGAAATATAAGGAGCATGAATGATTTTAGTAGTAAATAAATCTTATATATCAGAGAAATTTTATTATTATTATTATTATTATTATTATATTATTATTAATTATTATTATATTATTATTTATTATTATATTATTATTATTATTATTATTATTATTATTATATTTTATTATTATTATTATTATTATTATTATTATTATTATTATTATTATTTATTATTAATTTGGATGATAAAATATTTTTGTTAGTAAATTAATAGGTTTATTTTTGTACAAATAAATTTTAACCTAATTTTTAGTTTTGTCAAAATGTTATTTTAAAGGACCAAATATGTGAACGAAATCGGTATATGATATTTTTAAATTGTATATTTTGCTCAAAAGGGAAGAAGTGTGTTTTTGTAAACATCCTTATCAAAATCATTTAATTCGTCATACACAAATTTGTTTTTAAAATGCTTTTTCAATCCCTTAATC
>JABUQX010021190.1:15000-17500 GCA_015478945.1 Trachelipus rathkii | reverse complement strand
ATATATATATTATATATATATTATATTATATATATATATTATATATATTATAATATATATATTATATATATATATATATATATATATATAGACCGCGAATTGCGTGCGTCGCACCGCAATTCGCAAACCGCAACTATTGTACGCTTAAAATATACTAACAACAAGAGAATTAATACTTCTTGCAGCATAAGTATATATATATATATATATATAGAATATATACTATTATAATATATATATATATATATATATATATATTTATTTATATATATATAATTTAATATATATATAATATTATATATAGATATAGTGATGGACCGGATGTCAAAATTGGGATTGTTTGCGGATGCGGATCTTAAAGCAGATGAGGATGCGGATGCGGATGCGGATCTTAAAATAGATGAGGATGCGGATGCGGGATGTTTACTCTTTCGGAAATTTGAATTAAAATACATTATATAGTATATATATATATAATATATTATTATAATTGATATAATATTATATATATAATATATATATATTATATATTTATACTATATATACTATATATATATATTATTTACAGTTGTCACCACCACTCACCGTCAGAGCCCTATTCAAGGAGCAGGCACTTCAGATATTCATCAACTAACGCAAACTACCGCAGATGAGCACAGACGCAGCTTAAAGTGAAGAGATTCAAATTCGCAGGGAAACCAGAAGCTGGAAGAGATTCTTCAGACAGAAGGTGGCATGGAATGAAGGAAGCACCGCAGCGGGAAAAAGGCCTGGAGTGAACCAATATCACACAAACTCATTGCGCGAAACAGCCCCCCTTTTGCTACGGGGCGTCGTAAAGGTGGTGGTTACGCGAAGTGATAGTCCCTCGAGTTTCTGCCTCTGCAGGTACCATATAGACAAAAGAGGATTAAAGCACCAAAACCATTCGCGCCGTAACAGATAGAGGGTCAAGTGAACTGGAAAGTGCAGAACAGTTTATAGGCCTTTTGGCCTTGCCTCACCCCTTCAAAAGCCGGTGAAACCAGAGCCCCCTGAAAGGAGAGCAGTACTCCATACAAGGGTGGATGAGGCCCTGGTATAGCTGGACCAACTGAAGAAGAAAAAAGTCTCGCAGCCAAAACAGAACTCCCAGTTTCTTTGGAGGCCACCCTAGCAACCGTTTGTGATGTGAGGTTTCCAAGACATTTTTTTGTTTATGTTAAGGCCAAGATGTTTATATTGTCAAGGAGAGACGAGAGACCGTCGAAAGACGATAGGAAGTTAGAAGCGTGTTTCAGAGAGGAGATTTGTAGGGTTTGGTTTTAAGAACTGATTTCACAAGGTTGAGAACGACCCACCAGGAATTCTACTCACATCATCGCGAATAGAAATCGGAAAGATTAAGACGAGAAGCAATTCAAGAAGTAAAAGGAGCAGAATTGAAATGAGTTGGAAAATGAAGGGTCGAGTCATCGGCTACGAGTGGATTAGAGTTAGATTGCTGCAGTGAGAATTCTATTAATGAAAAGTAGGAATAAAGTAAGAGATAAGACAGAACCTGAGGAACACCACTTTTGACAGAAAAGAACAGCCGAGTTATTGAGTGATTTGAAAGAAAAATAGACATAAGTAAGCAAAAGAGAGGGAGGAACCCAAAGGAGGAGCTTGCGAGAGCAGTGACTTTCGTTACATACCCGTCAATTGCCTTGGATATGTCAAGCGAGCGCCACACGCAAGTCTCTCCGTAGTTCCTAAGGGAAAACCATAAATCGTTTAGATAGGAAAGTATATCGCAGTAGACCTCGAGCTCGAAAGCCGTTACTGGCGATCGAAAGACAGTGAATGAGACTCCAGATAATATCTAAGAAAGGAGAGTTGAGAAGGGTTTCTCAAATCTTAGATAGAATACAAGTGAAGAGCTATAGGGCGATAGTTAGAAGGATCAGAGCGGCTTCCTTTCTTTTCGGGACAGGTTGGACATGTGCGTGTCTTACCACCTGAGGAAAGTATTAGTATGGAGAACATAGAGAATATAGTGACACGAGGGGCGGACGTCAGCACGAAGCACACTCCATCAAAACTCGGGAGGAATGCCATCCGGGGACCGCCTTCCTAACGTTCATAGATTTCAGGAGCCATGCAACCGAGCAAATGTAATCACCAGGCAATTGGGCATAGGACACTCCTGAGGAAGAAGGAGGGGAGGAGGAGTCCAGAATTGTCTAGGCTTGAGTTAAAGGAAATAGGAGGCAATCGAAAGAGATCTTACTTTTTAGATAAAGAATTATCAACATAACCAACAGATAAAAAGAGGAGGAAAGACAGAATTTACAGAAGTTGTTAGAGATGTTTTGGCAGAGGCCGAAAGATTTATATCAGTAGGAGAATCAAAGAGGTTAGCGCACTTTCTTTTGATGAAAACCCGCTTTGCTCGACGAAGAGTATCTCTGCAACGATTTCTAGCTGAATGAAAATTAGCAAGAGTGATAGAAGAGCGAGGAAATTTTCCACCCCCGAT
>JABUQX010021190.1:5000-10000 GCA_015478945.1 Trachelipus rathkii | reverse complement strand
AAGTTTAACGTACACAGTATTGATCAAGATGTACGTTAGAGTTGACGTGTTTTGAGTGTATGTTTAAGTTAAGTTAAGTTAAGTTAATTAGTAAGTAGTTAGTTAAGTTAATGATAGATTTAAGTTGTAATAGTTAAGTACGTAAGTTGATAACTAATCCGGTAATTGCCTACGCCAGTAACTTCTCCGATATAGAGACTCATTGTCGTAACCTATATCTATACTATTGTTGCGATAATAATTACCTTAATATTTTCTATAATGTTTACTAATTAATGTATATAAGACAATATAAATGTCCTAGTAAACGAAAGCTCGGCTTTTTAAATAAAGAAATAAATAGCGGATTGTGATTATAATAATATATTATGTTTTGTATATATACCCATACTTTGTATATTACTCCCTTTTAATTCTTGTGTTTATGTTGTTTCTAAAATATGAAAAAATGTTAAGTTGATATATATGTATTATTTGTGTCATTTGACATTTACTGACATTTTGTAGGGGATACGGGTAAATACTCAAGTGCCCCTATTTCTTTTGGGATAATATAAATTAGTATAGTGCATTCGTCACTCGAATATCAACTCAATCATGGTGTCAAAACTTCTTACTTCTGATCACTCACATGTGTAGCACATTTGTTAAATTTAGAACCGAAACATAGATGCTACAATCGTATTAGCAGGAGCAACTAGTACACACTTGACATTGGTAATAACCCCATACTAACTTAATTACTACATACCACCTCCATTAGATCTGAGGTAAGGATATGGCACATACTTGAATAATCAATGATAACATAAGTTATAACTCCCGAAACCCAGAAAGTCTTAAATCTCAATAGAGTACTAATGTATTATATCATTAACTCTTGTAAGTTAAAGGAATTAGGCCCTATGCTAAATAAAGATATTATATATAAATTTATATTTGATACCTTATGCAGTCTCTAGTGAATAAATGTCTTATATAAGTTCAATTAATAATATTTGTTTTCTTATTGTGCATAAGGTTATATTTAAAATGATGTAAAGAAAAATGCGTAGCTTATTCATTCACATGTTGATACTTCTACTCTTTTTATATGTATAGCGTGCATTATTATTTTTGGACAGATGTTAGATTATGTTCATAGGATAGTCCAATAGTGTATTTATATAAAAAATATATTCTATGACTTCTGCTCCACCTACTTTTTCGTCAAAATTAATATATATATTATATACGATACTTGAATGCATACATATTTATAATATATATATACTAATTAGAATATATATATATATAAGATTATTATATAATTAATATATAGATTATATATATATATATTATTATATATATATATATATCTATATATTTTATATATATTATATATATTAAATAATATATATATTATAATATATATAATTTATAATATATACATTATATTATATTATACTATTATATTATTATATATATAATATATATTTATATTTGTATTATAGCTATATATATATACTTATTTATATATATATAATTATATATATATATATTAATATATTATATATATATATTTAATAATATATTAGTATTAATAATGGATTTAATATATTATAGTTATATATAATAATATATTATATATATATTATATTTATAAGAGATATATTGCATGTATCCGGAGTCCGGATGATGGGGGTATAATAATAATAATAATAATAATAATGGCAATGATAGTGGTAAGCTATAATAATCATATTTACCATATAAAGAATGACGATATTTAAGTAATAGCTCACTATTTATTAATTTCAACAAATACACTACTACCACTATAAGTAAGTTTTTGAATCTTCAATATTAGTAATAGATAATTAAATATATTATATCACATACTCATAATATATATCATATTTTTATAAATAGTTAATCAATAATTATTAATATTAGGATTATATGTTTTTAAATAACAAATCATTAATAAGGTAAATACATTAAAATTGGTAAAAATAATTATATTAAATAAATAATTAAAATAATATTCTATATAATATCATAGAATCTATAAAATTCATTAAATTATTAAGTTAATAAATATATAATAATTAGTTATTATATTAATATTATATTTATATATTATTGAATTATATTATTATTATATATTATTATTTTATTATTATATTTAATTAATATTTATAATATTTTTATTTATTATTATTATTATATTATAATTTATTATATTATTATTTAATTATTAATTTATTAATTAAATTATTGTAATAATTATTATATTTATTTAATATTTTATTACCTTAAGTATTGATTATATAGAATCATAATTTTATATTGTTAGGTGGAAATTAGAAAATTAAAAATAATTTATATTTAATTATTAATTTTATAATTATAATTATATTATTTATTTTTTATTTTTATTTTTAGTAGTTTTATTTATTATTATTATTTATATATATACATATATTAATATATATTTTTATTTATATACTTTTGATTAGCTTTTGTGGCCTTGGTATAATTTTAAATTAGTAGGATTATTAATTATCTAATGTGCATCTTACTTTTGTTATCTAATGTACATTTATTGAATTTTATTGTAAATCGTCCATTTTTATATTTATGTAATATGTACTTTTATCCATTCTATAATTATTGCATTTAATTATTTTCTAATTAAATTTTCTTTTGGGGCTTTTTAAATTTATTATCATTTTATTTTATTATATATATTATTTATTTGATTATTGTTTATAATTATAATATATTTAATTATAATTTATTAGAATTATTAATTACATAATAAAGAATTTTATATAATTAATAAATAGTATAATATAATTATAATTATAAATTTACTTAATTTAATAATTATATTATATATAATTTAATAATTATAAATTATCTATTATTATATATATTATTATTGCGTGTGAATAATATAGATTCCTATTTTTTTATCTTGAATTATTAATACTTATGTTGTGCTTGTGGAAAATGTATTTATATGATAGTAGTATGTCCATATATGTGATTATTATTATTATTATTCTAATCTTCTATCATTATTCATGTATATCTTTTTGATTAATCGACTTCGCTCATTGTTATTGCCGTCATCTTATGTTATCTCTCATTATGTTTGTTGCCCCTCTAATATTTCAGTAGATATAGTGTTAAATTAATCGTTGTAATTATTATTAATTATATTTTATTCATTATATGTAAATTTAAATGTTATTTATTATATTTTATAATTAATATAAATAATGAATAATTAATATCATAATAATATATAGACATTTAATAGAGCTAATTAGCTTATTTATAATTTAGTCTCTAATTCCTATTGCTATAATAGATGATTCCATAATCTCTCAGGTATAAGAGGTAAATAATAAATTCAATTCAGTTAATATTAATATAATAATTCAATATTAATATTAATCAATAATATATATTTGTCAACTCGATAAATTAATCTATCTAAATTATTTATTATCTTATCACTCAGATGATGAATAAAAGTAGAGGACTGTAATATGTGATAAATAAAATATGTCAATAAATAAATGAGAGAGAGAGAGTAATAATAATAATAAAATATAATTGGATATAATAACTCTTGTGTGCATAGAATAGATGAATAACTCGATAATAGATAAAGTAATGTAGTGATAGAGTAAGTTATATATAGAACAATCAATATTAAATATTAAATTATTAATTCTGAAAAGTAATATAAATATAATAGAATAAAAGACTATAAATGGGAGAACAGGTGTAGGTAATCAAAAATGAATAATTAATAATACTCTTAGATATATTGAATAATTAATTTAAAAAGATTATTTGCTCTCATTGGGAATTGTGCGATGTACATGAAATTAATTATGGAACTCCAGTTATCTCTAGGGATTCTTTCTTATACGTGAATGATTGAAATTTATCAGAATATGTGTTTTCGGGGAATCTGAAACTGCAATAAATCATCAACTGGTCGATCACAGTTATTAATTCTGATAAGTAAGTAATTTTGACTAACTTTGAGGGACCCAGTACGATTTTCTAACTGGAAAATTCTAGCTGGTTTCCTCCAGTGCGATACAACAAAGTATCCAGCTGGGAATAATCCTGCTGTAAATTTTCCAACGGGATCCGTTGCGAAATTTCATGATTCCGCTGGTCCAGTACATTCCCGCAGAATTTCCTACTGGACACTTTTTGCTTGACTCTGGCAATCTAGAAAAAGTTCGGAATCGTTCAAATGTTTCTAAGTCTTATTGTTGAACATATATTCGAAAATTATTGATAGAACAGAGGGTAAAGCAAAAAGACGAGAATGTTGATGAGTGGAGAGAGTTTTTTTTTTTAATTAAAAGATTACACCTCCTATTCAATGAGGGGAACTTCTCTATGTAATTTCCACCTAGGATCTGGAGTAGGGATACCATGGGACTGTCGTTTTTCCGATTGAGCCACAGATTGAATAAGCACTTTCTTACAGGTACAGGTACAAGTTAATAGGCAGAGACAAACAATTTATAAAGTCAATCAAGGTCCAAACTCTTTTGAGAACTAAGGACGTGATCCTGTCATAACCGCATAGTCGCTTCCTAGTATTAATAAGGGCAGAGGGAACAGAAATTACATATTTAGGAGAGTGTATATATTAGATACAAATTTGTTAGATGCAGTAGAAAAGAAGGAAATGCTCTGGATGAAATAAAGTTATTGATATTTTTAGAAAAATATCAGTAAATAATAAAAGAAGAAGATCAATCAGAAAAATTATTTGATTTACTGTGGAAAACGTTTTCCATCTAATATATTTTACACGATGAAATAAAAATATTTTGACCAAAGTTTAAACTTTGGTAGAGTTTTGAATATGGCGATAATTCCTGAAATAAATAACTCTGCAAAGAATAGCACGAGAACAAATAGATTTAAACCATGGTTTATATATATATATATATATATATATATACTTATACTAA
>JABUQX010021189.1:20000-21577 GCA_015478945.1 Trachelipus rathkii | reverse complement strand
ATATATATATATTATTAATATATATAATATTATATATATATATATATATTATATATATATTATATATATATATATTAACTAATCACACACAAACCTATAACCATAATATATATATATTTATATATATATATATATAATATATATATATATATTACAGGCTTCCATAATCAATTCATTCCGCCCTAGGCAAAAAAATTCACCTAAAGCAATTTAAATTTAATATAGTATAATATATATACTATATATATATATATATATACATATAATATATATATTATATATACTATATATATATATATATATAATATTATTATATAATATATATATTATATAATATATATATAATATAATATATATATTATAATATAATATATATATATATATAATATATATATAATTAAATAATATAATATATATATATATATTTGTTCTTTTTTTGCTGTCGTCTGCCGCGTTCTAGCCACCTAGGGCCGCCCTAAGCATTTGCCTAGTTTGCCTAGCGGTTAATAGGGCCCTGTATAATATATATATTATATATATATATATATATATAGTATATATATTATTATATATATTATATATATATATAATACTATATATATATTATATATATATTATAATATATATATGATATATATATATATATATATATATATTAATTAGAAAATTTAGTAAAACAATAATAATAATAAACAAAATAGTCACAATAATAATAGCAAAATTAATAATAATAATAAAAGAGTAGAATTAATAAATATAAAATAAATTTCAAAAATATTTAATGAAAATTTTTAATATATCCATGATAATCGATATATCGTATCTATAATAATCAATATATCGATATTTCGTATCGATGATATCGATATATTGTATCGATGATAATCGATATATCAGATAATTTTCGATGATGATATATGATATCGGATATACTCCGATACTCTAACGATATAGTAAAAAAAAATTTACTGTAAAAATTGTCGACACATTTTTTAAAAAGTCAAATTGATTAGAAACAGATTGGAGTCGACAGCATTTGGGCTCGACAACTTTTTCGATATTTGACATTTGTCGACCAATTTACCTTGTCGACAAAAATTTTTTCAAAAAAATAATGTTTTTTTTTTTATTTAGAATTTTCTTTATTTTTGGAATCGTTTCTAACCTTTTGTCACATTTTTATTTTCATATCTGAATATTTTTATTTTTTTTTATTTTTTTTTATTTTTTATGAATGTAATTAAAATATATAAGCAAATTATGAAAAATTTTAATATGAAAACTTTTTCTATCTATCTATCTATTTATCTATCTAATCTATCTATCTATCTATCTATCTATCTATCTATCTATCATTCTATCTATCTATCTCATCTTATCTATCAATTTATCCTATCTTAACTATCTTGCCTATTTCTCATCGAATCTCTCTATCTATAATCTATTATATCTAAATCTATACTTTCTATCATTATCTATCTATCTATCTATCTATCTATCATCTATCTATCTACTATCTATCTATCAACATTCTTATGTCTATCTATCTATCCCTATATATCTACCTTTCATCTCTT
>JABUQX010021189.1:0-15000 GCA_015478945.1 Trachelipus rathkii | reverse complement strand
TGTGTGTCTCAAACCTATGGCACATAAATCTTATCATATTTTGATGCAAATTAAGATATGTCCAAATAGATAGGAATTTATCGGAGTTAATCTTACATTCAGTATCCTTTCAAACTAATGATCCATTATGTTCCTTTCTTTTTTGATAAATTATATGCACTTTCATGTCAAGCGTAACTTAATATAGTTGTATGTCTCTATGTCAGACGTTATCGTGCCCCTGGCCCGCCTGGATGTCTGCACTTTATTCTGGGGTCTCCCTGAGGTCTGCTCCCGCCCCGCCTTTCGGGAAATTATCAGTTCGAGATTCTAAAAGGGAGCGTATGGTGAGGTTTCTGCTATGTATTATTCTTAGACTCGACAAAAAGGAAAAGACTATGTCTAGTTTTATGTATAAGAAGAGTATGAAATTTATGGGGAGGAATATGCTAAGATAGGATATACTGAGATGGGACTGTTCTAAGATTTATTTTTAGATATTGTAAGGTCTGATAAAATATTAAGAGAATTAAAATACTATGAAATTGGGTGTAGCTAATATCCTTCTCTACGTTATTTGAGAAAATAAAGGGTAGTGAGCTTCATTATTAGAATTAAAGGATCTATTATTATGAGGGGTTCAAGAGATAAGGGTTGATATTTAATAAGGAATTTTTAAAGAAATGACATCACGAACTATTTTAGTCAGTGTCGTAGAGTAACGCATAAGCGAAGACCAGTCATCTTTAAATTTAGAAGATGTGAGTGACAATACAAAGTAGTCTATGTTACTTTTAAATGTATATCTATATCTTGTGTCATTGATCCAAATACTGGTAAGGACAGAAGTTCCCGAGAAGAAAAGGCTGCCAGACACGGAGAAGTAATGGTGTTGTACAACATTTTGGTAAGATTATTCACATAGATTAAATAAACTTAGAAAAAAATGCTTAGTTGATTAAGTTTTATTATCAAAACATTGTACTTATTCAATTATGTTATTGAACATATTGTGTATGCCTGTCACAGAAGAATTAACATCAGAATAGAGCGATATGTGTATGAAAGACCATGGAAATTTATATATTCTTCCTTTTTAGCGTGTAAGTCTGAATATAATATATTGTGTAGGATTATGCACTAACAATGATTTGAAAGATTAATTGGTCGAATTTACGATATGTAGGATATCAAAGATCTTAAGAAATTTACAATTTTTCTTGAAGTGTAGTGACATCTGTGTGTTGCTCATAGTGTGAATTGGAATAGTAGTGAGCATTGCGTTAGTGGTAGAAAAATTATTAAATTTTTTGAATAGTTTTTATTAATTATATTAATTTATAACGTCTTCTCAAAGACGGATAAATAAATAGTAATAATGTGGGGTAAACATTACTCGCACACGGTTATTACTGTCGCTTTCTTGTCAACAAAAGCTATACAATATTATTACACCCAGTGTGTACTTAATCAGTTTGTTTTAGAGACTATTGGAACCAACGATTACTCGCTGCTGATACGAGCCCTGATCGTCGAGATGATCGGTTAACTATATTGATTTAATTGTTTGGTGCGCTAGGGTAAATATATAAAAAATAGTCCGCGACACTGCACGAAAGAAATCATATCTCACTACCGTATCAACGTGTTTACTATATCAACACCGATGACCAGCGATCTTTTAACTATCTTCTCCTATAAATGGAATACAGCGAATCCTGCGAACACTTTTACCTGTCAGTATTACTACCGCTACACTAAACTGCTTATATATTAGTATAATTGTATAAGCAACACGAAATTTTAATAACAAATATTTAACGAACAACGAAAACAGAAATATATCCATACTATATTTATACAATCATCACTACATCCCTCTTATATAGCGATGCACTCCGACCTACTCTTTCACCTCATATATACTATATTATAGTCCTAATCTAATTATATTAGTATATAACTTAAAAAAATAATTGTTATTATAATAGTAATAATAAGTAATATATAATATATTTATGTATTAGGGTGCAAGAGTGATTAGAAGCTGAAAAACTAATGTGAAATCAAGACAGCAGGAAAGAAACTCAAGTAAACACAGATTTAAATAGTCACTCCTACTTGATACAGCGCGCCGAATTTTAGGGGGGGTGTTGTATTCTAGTAGGTATATAATATAATGAATATTAATATAATTTTTATATATATATATAAGGTAGTATACTATATATATTTTATTATATATAATATATCAGGGATGGGGAGTGTAAATAACTACTAACTAATTATATATATATATATATATCTATATCAAGGATTATATTATATTATATAGTGATTATATATATTTGATTATAAGTTAGTCAGAGAAATATTTATAAAAAAGAAATTACATTTTAGGCTAGAGCACAGAGGGGAAGAGAGGTACAGTACGTTCATAGACGGTGAGGGGAGAACAGACTATTGACATATGAGGACTTTACATTGGATATTCCTTAGTTAAAAAAAAAAGCAAAGTGTAAGGGAAGTAAAATTATTATTTTTTCTTTCACATAACGGACGCGATAACATAGGGGATAAACGCAAAATGATTTTCAGAGACAGTAGGGTCTATAGGACCCTTCAGGTGCGCACACGACGGGCGTACTTAGTACACATTATTAAGTACGCTAGAGAACTAAATCAGGGTCGGATTTTTTTTTAAATATTTTCAGAAAGAAAAAATAAAATAAAAATTCTACTTTAAATTCAATTTCTAACTATATCATAATAATTTGTTTTACCTTTCTATCTTGCCCTTATTTTGATTTTACTGATGCGCATAATTGATGGTTATAAATGTTTATGTATATTTGATATAGTATATATATTATTTATGGGTATACTAAATGTATATATATATATAGTATTATGATTACTTATAATATAGCTATTATATATATGTAGTATATGTATCAAATATATAATATAATAATATGAGTGTTGTGTGTTATTGTTAAATATATTATGGAAGCAGTTGTTTGTTAGAAAAATAATTAAATTTTATTATAATTTTGTATTTTATTTTTTTTTTTTATTTTTTTTTTTTTTACATAGTTGTGATATTTATAGATATTTAATTATTTTTCATATATTTTAGAGAACAATTATTAGGTGTAATAATTATGTTTAACATTCGTTACAAAATTATGAACTAATAAATTGTAGTGAATAAGTAAAAGTTGAATGATGGTTAGAATTACGGGATTGTGGAAAATTTAATGGTAAAGTTACTTGAGCTTAAAAGAACAAATTGAAAATTTTTAAAATTAAATTAGATGAACCAATAAAGGTCAATCTATTCAATTTATTCTTTCAAAACAAATTAGAATTTAACAATAAAATAAAAGAAACAAGTAAGTATTGAGTTTATAGATAATTTATAAAAAAGTGTTTTGTTTATTAGTATATTGTTAGGTTGAAAAACACTGATTTTTAAAGACTGGTTAGTATAATAAGTTTATGTAAAGTTTATCCTATAAAGGTATATATATATATAGATTAATGATTAAACTCTAAGCTAACTAATAATGAAATATAATAGTTATTATAGAAATTACTAAGACTTTCGATATATAGAATAAACGATATCTATACTATATATTTTATAAAGTAAAGTAATATAATTAGAATAAGTCATATATATAAATATTATTCCTATATTAATTAATTAAAGTAAAGATATATTATAAAATATTACGAAGAGGTACTATATTTTGTTATAAGTTAAAAGTTAAATTAACATTTATATAATACTACCTAAACATTTAAGAGTATTACATAATATGGAATAAACTGCAAATTTATTTAAAAAAAAAATCACCGTTTATTTGTTTTTACATAATAGTATTATATATAATAGAATAGTTAAATAGTATATAATATATACTTTAGTATATATATATATAGATATATATATTTATAATATAGGTATATATTATTATATATACATATTTTTGGAGTATATAATAATTATATATATTTAGCTGTGGTATATATATACTATAAGTTAAATACTATATATAATACTGAAAAATTTAAAGTTGGAGAGAAATTAAATAAGTTGTATTTAAGAGTGGCTACTTTTGTATAAAAGGAAGTCTTAAGCCTTATGAGGGAAAAAGTATATGAGAGAAGTATATTTTTTGGAGTGAACATTTTGAGTGAATGATGGAACTAGAAGAAGGAATAATTAGTATTTATATTATATATGAGAGTATATTTTAGTCATAAATTTATTTTCAAATGAATTTTAATTATATTTAAATAACTATATATATATCATGAATATATATATATATAATATATAATATTCTATAGTCACTCATACATATAAGCCATCCTTCGCTCTTTGTGGCGTAAACTCCTCACACACAATAATAACCCCAACCAGAAAAAAAATTGTCTACCAGGTGCCATAACACTGGTATTCACCAGAACCAACATCCTCGAGTTAGACCAACTTCCGGTATAGGCGTAGTTATATGCTTCTTAGGTTAGTTGAGAAAACATAGAATATTATTAGCATTTTATGACTCCCAAAATCCACGATTATACCCCAACAAGAAGATACTCACAGAGATCTGATTATAGGCTAATAAGATATTAACAAAAGTTGGTCACAGGAGAGTAGTAAAGCAGAGATAGAAAGTAACAGGAGTTGATGAACCATGGTGCCGTCTGTAAACCAGAGAAGAAATCTTCCCATAGTATCAGTATATATATAGTTAGACTAAATAATATATTATATATTATAGTTGTTAATATGTAATATATATATAATAGGTATATATTATATCCCTAGCTATTGATATCTACATACCCTATATCCTCTGCGTCCTAATCTAGACCCCTTACTATTACTACTATAACGCAATAATTCATACAATCAATTATTAGATACCCCTAATACCAGCCTCCAACTCCCATATCCCTACTCTAGACGCTTATATTACATAGTCTGTATAGAACTACGTCACCACTTCACACTTCCACTCACTATCAAAGCTACTTAACATATGCGCGCTTAGCTGAAAGCACACCGCGCCAGATCACCGAGTCTCATCTTATTACTGACACCTGCACTAGTCTACATGCCCTCGTACTCTATATCTGCGCAGGTCTCTACTCAAATGTCTCACCCATCACATTTACACCTTAATACTCCTACATCTCCGTATTCATTTCTATACATATTCTTTCTCTACTCACTAACGTACTAACTCATCCCCCATATCACCACTTAATCTGATACGACGTGCCTACTCATAACCCAACCCCCATTTCATCTTTCAATCACTCTCCTCTACGCTTATGCCTCAGCCTTCCGTGGCCATAAATCCACCTTACCTGCCCCGCAGTGAGATAGCATATGTCCCCCACGCACTCATAACACTCTCGAAGCACCCCTGCATTAACACCCTACATAACCGCTGTCACCATCACCTCCACAACACTCTTACTCGTCCACTGCTATCGGCTAATGGATGCGTCGCTTACCTACTACACGTTTTCTACAATTACAGCCGTACCCTGAAACTACGCAGACTGTCACCTCTTCACATGGTAGATACATTCTCCCTCCACGGTAGCCCACTAATGTGACACTTAGATCTAAATACACCCCTCCCCGACCCAGCCGTAACTACTTCCTTGGATTAAGCACACTCCTTCTTCCTCGCTCATCTACAATGAACGCTAACTCACTAATCCATTCAAGTAGCCAATTCTCACTTATCATCTCCTCACGACTCTCACGACTATCCTCTCCTATAAGTGGATCATGTCCTCGCTACGCTTTCTCACCATCCCTATAGAACCATGACTCATATACTATACACCCGATCATCTGTCTCTAATGAGTCAACCCTACGATACTAGATCTCTCCGCAGTACACTTCCTCTCATGCCAGCTCACTTATCAATATCACAGTGCTCTCCTTCCAGTAGTATATCCTCGTCGTTCCGTTCTTAACCCGTGGCATCTCTGTCCTTAGCTCTACAAGTATGGAATTTGATAAAACACTTATACAAGTCCACTATTCACGTAATGCTCTATCATACTCATATCACCAACTCACCGACACGACGCTCTACACTCCATACCTATCCACACATCCGACGCACTCTACTCACTACCCTCACTCGGAGTGGTCCGTCGTTCTCCTCCACAAAGTGCTCTACATCCTTACACTCAATCTACTGCTCACTTTTTAACTCGCAAGATCTGTTCTCTATGGAGCGCCTCAAAATAACCTCAGCAACACCTAACTACACAGAGAGCTAACCCTCCACATCAGCACCACTCGCTCATACTATACTCACCATGCCAACCTGCCACCTATGCGCACTCTCTCACTCGCATCTGATCAAGCACACACCCTCAGCGCCAGGCACTCCTTCACTTCTCCACGATATACACATCTACGCACCTGATCTCCGTACCACAACAGTAAACCTAACAATTCCAGATCACGATACTCATGGTCGAGCATCTGCGCTCGATCATCGATATACTGTCCTCCTCTCAAGTCCTTCACTGCGACATACCGTCGCTACATGTTTATAGCACACTTCAATATCCTCAAAGACTTCTAGTAGATGCACTCGCAAGCATAACGAATAATCAACAACATATCCATGATATCACTCTTCAATAGACTCTGCGACGACCAACCTTGTATTCATCTTTAGTTAGTAACTGAAAACTAATCATATTAAACATTAAAAAAAAAAAAAAAAAAAAATAGATCGATAAAAACGGTGTTAATTTGATGTTGATATTGATGTTGATGTAGATATTATGGGATATAGAAATATATAAGATAGATAGTATAATAGCATAGCATAGATTAGATCAGACGACATTTAATTAGGAAAAAATTAATAAGAATTAAGTCGACTTTTATATATTATAATATAGATATTTATATATAATTTATATTGTATATTTTCCTATATATATATATATATATTATATATATATAATATACTATATTATATATATATATATATATTAGTATATTTTATATAAATATTTATATATTAATATAATCATATATATATAAATAGTTATTATATATATTATATATAGTAATTTTTATTATGTTATCATATATATTGTATGATTATTATATATATATATATAATTGTAAATATCTTACTTAAATTGAAACTAATTTCACCATGCTGGGGTACGATGGAACCTGGGACTTTCCGGTATGATGTTATGACATTACTCGCTGACGACGAGACAAAGAGCAAAACCGAGAAATGACTTCTACTGTCCAAGAAGAGCATTACTACGGTTCCTCCTCTCCGCATCTCGATACGCCGAGGGCCCTATTAACAGCCGACGGTACCGCGCATCAGGTGGTAGAATATTAATAATACCAACTCAAACCGGGGGTTATTACTGCTGCGAAATGAAATGCAGAGTTAATGTTAACCATTGCAATCACAATTAATGTCAATCTGTTAAATACCCACTAATGTATTTTACATCCATGCTCAGGATACGAATCCTCGCGACCTAGCAGCATAAGGTGCTGCATTCGTTGACCACTAACGCTAGCGGACGAGCACAAAAGAGAGAACGAGAATACTTCTACATGCTCACGCAAGAGCTATTACTACGGTCCTCCCGCTCGCACATTCCGCAAACGCAGGCCCAAACAGCTACGGTACGCGATGCGTGAATAATAATACCATAAAATCGACGGACGTTATCATGTATACTGAGATGTGATAAATTTCAATGCAGAATCTAAATTGTGTAATGTAAACAATACTTTTCTTCCTATTCGTATTTAAAAACATATATTAGGATACGATACTCTTGGACCCCTAGCAATAAGCGTGCATGTGCTATTGACCACTACTGTTCAATTAGCGACATGCAAAAGAGAAACCGAGAATACCTCTACTGAGTCCCAAGATAGAGAAAGGCATTACTTACGGTTCACCTCCCGCTACAAATACTCCACATCGAAACAGACATAGGACCAAACAAGAAAAGTAACACGCGCATATGATAGAACTAATAAAATACCATAAAACCGAGGTTTGTTCTCGTTATGTGGTTGATGTATAATGAAATGCAATAATTTAAACCTTGCAATCAAATTTGTAATTGTAATACCCCCTAATGTGTATTATTCACAGGATTCGATCCTGGACCTAGCAGATAAGCGTGCATGTGTTTGACCACTACGCTACACGAGTACAAGAAGAGCGAACCGAGATTACTTTCTACTATCTAGTCACGAGAAAGGCATTACTACGGTAACCTCACCGCTCCATGCTCGAACGCAGGCCAAACTTATGGACGTTGAAAAAAAACCCATTTTTTCGAGTAGCGAAAAACATGTTTTACACCCACATGGTGATACTACATTAATTACCCATGGTAACACAAGGGAAGTTATTGATGTATAAGTGAGAGATTGTTCAATTGAATTTTATAACCTTTCGAATTCAAATGAAATTGAAATACACACTTATATGCTAATTCGTCCCATTGCATAAGGCATTAACGATCGCTGGTCACCCTAGCAGAGATAAGCGTGACATGTGTGGTTGACACCACTACGCTACGAACGAGAAGTCAAAGTTAGATGAAACCGAAGGAGCAATACTTTCTACTTGTTCCCAAAGAATGTAGCATTATAGCAGGTTTCCTCCCGCTCGCTACGCACGAACGCAGGCGCCAAACAAGACGGTTACCGTCAAGCACAAGGCAGGCTAAGGCCACGTGATAATATGAAATACCATCAAACGGGAGGCCTTCCATATGAGTGTATAATGAAATGCAATAATTTTAATACCTGCATCAAGATCCCTTAGTAAACCACATCTCGCCCTAACACTCACACCCCTACATCTGCTATTTCCTCTCACCATAGCTCACGTGGAGGATTCTGAATCCTTGCGCCTAGACAAGATAACGCCGTTTGCATGTGTTTCGACACTATACGGTGGACGACCGAGACCAAAAGAGAAACCCGAGAAATGTACTTTATCTGTCCAAAGAAGAAGCAATGACTACGCTCGTCCGCTCGCACTCGAAACCGCAGGGCCAAACAGGGTACCGAACATTAGTGATTAACTTTAATACATTACAAAACGAGGATTTATATTTATGTATGAATGACAATAATTTTAAACCTGCAATCAAATTGTAATAGATAATTATCCCCCCTATTTATCTTGTCTTACCTATGGCATAGTGTATACTGATCCTGGCCCTATCAGACTAAAGACGTGCACTTTAGTTTTGACTCAACTACGACTCCAGACGAGCGAGTACAAAAGAGCAACCGAGAATAAAATACATTACTTACATGGTAAGAAGAGCTATAACATACGGTTCCGTCCTCGCGTATCGAGTTGAATGTCCGAGACGGGAAGAAACAAAAGTAACTCTTTGATATATGAACAAATATTCGACTTGTGACAGTAGTAACTTTTTGGAAAATTCTCAGGTATTCTTCTTTTGTCTCGTCGTAGCGTCAGTGGTCAAAACACTGAGTGCACGCTTATCCTGAAGCTAATCAGCTGCGTCCAGGATCGGTATCCGTAGCCATGGTTGATAATATTATAACAATAGAGAGGATAATTATACAATTACAAATTATTGTATTTGTCCTCAAGGTTAAAACATTATATGCATTTCATTATTTACATAATATAACCTCACACGTAGTTATCTCTCTCTCGGTACTAACTTCATATATATTCACCATGCTACCCGGTACCTCCCTGTTTAGGCTGCTAGTTCGAGTGCGGAGCGGATGAGTAATACCAGTAGTACCATGCTATTCATTGCGACAGTAGATTTAGTATTTCCCAAGGTTTCATCTTTTTAGTATCTCCGTATCAGTAAGCCTAGTGGAGTCATAATCCGTACACACTGCCACACCCGTTTGAATCCATCTCCATAAGGGATCCAGGATCCCCTATCCTACTGCATGCCCGAAACAATTACACCCTACAAAGGGTCAGCCCACACCCAAATAACCCTCAGTCGTGTATACACTTCTACATACTTACTAACATGTCTTATGACTACTCATCGCCCAACCAATGATAGTCCTAACAAATTATCTGACTCTTGTCACATAGTTATATATACAGACTCCAGCAATAAGCGCGGCGCGGATCTTTTTTTGCTAATTTACATTACTTCGACAGTGCGCAGTAATACACCTGTTTGGCCCTGGCTTAATCGATGTGCGAGCGGGAAGGGGGGAAAAAAAAAAAAAACCACGTACATAATGTCTTCTTGGACAGTAGAAGGCTATCTCTCGTATCTCTGTTTTGTCTCGTCTAGCGTAGTGGTGATCAAAACACCATGCACCCGCTATCTGCTAGAAGTCCGGATCGATATCCTAGCATGCGTAGAAAACATACATATAGGAGGTTATTTACAATTACCGAATTTGATTGGCAGTGTTAAAATTATTAGCATTATTCATATTATACCTATAATAAACCCGCGGGGTTTATGGTAATTATAATTCACCATGCGCCCGTACCCTCGTTTAGGCCCTGCAGTTCGAGTAGCCTACGAGCGGGGGAACCGTCAGTAAATGCTCTTCTTGCGACAGAGAAGTATTCATCGGTTTCTCTCTATTGTCTACGTCCGTAGCATACGTCGGTCAAACACATGCACGTCTTATCTGCTAAGGGTCCAGTTCAATCGTATCCTAGCATGGTTGAATTTATATTAAGGGGTGTTTACAATTCCAAGCTTCATTGCAAGGTTAAAATTAATGCATTTCATTATATTTTGTTTTCAATAGTATAAGTATTATATATATATATAGTATATAGCTATAATGTATTTCGCTAGTTTGCTCATAATAATATATATTATTCAGGTAGGGTACCTATATATTACTATAAATATATATATATATTATATATATATGTATATATATATAATATATGATAGCTAATATACTATATATATATATAAGTATAAATATATATATATATAACTACGCCAGTCATCTTTTTTTTTCATTCAATTAATTTCGAATAATGCCTTGATCAGGAATTTTGATAGGATAATCTCCCTGAATTAGAAAGAAAACTCCCGACTAGTAAAATTCTATTCGAATACATTTTAAATTTTAAGCAATTTTCGAAATGTTGATGTAAATATTTTTTAAAATTTAATTGAAATATTCACTATATATATAAGTATATATTATCGTACTTTTTAGTAATCTTATATATATATTAATTACTATATATATTATTATTATATATATAATATATATATATAATCATTAAGTAATAGTATATATATATATAATATATATATATATATAATATATATATTAATATATATATATATGAAATATATTATTATATATACCTATATTAAGTAGGTGAGGCTTGCAAGGGCCTACCCCCTTATAATCAATATCAAATAATATATACCTCTAGACCCGTCCAATCTTTCTCGATGGATTACAAAGTTATGACTACATAATAATATTAATATATATATAAGTATATTAAAATATATATATATATATACTATATATATATATTACTATATATAATATATACTATATATTAATATTATAATATATAATATTAGTAATAATATATATATATATTAACTATATATTATATATTAATATATAGTATATTACGATACCGGGATATATTATCCACGGAAAAGTTGGTTAGTGCGTATAGGTGGTATATATTTAGTATGAGTGGTATAGGTGGTGGTCGGTAGTGTTAGTTATATAGTTCTAAAATATGACCTGCCTATTGCCTACAGCAGGTGATATGTATGATACTATACTGATTATATGATAAAAAATATTTAAAATATAGCCTTTTATTACTTAATACATTTACTTTAACGTGATCCCCGTCATTACCGCACTCCGCTTTACCCCACCTTATGTCTAGTCAATCTCAGCTACCCGTCGTAAAATATATTAGTTGTAGTACGAATGCCATATGGTTATCACTAAGACACGGATAATTATTAATAGTGAAGTCAGATGACCAGGTCTATTTAGGATGTATGTCATTTTGAAAAATCATTTCTTAACCGCCCTATAGTATTGAATGAAATCTTTTTTGAATTATTCAGAGATCAAATTATATGAAAATCAGGTTAAACTTAAGTTTTGGCATAGCCAAAACACCTAGCACAACAAACGTTCGGACACACTTGCTACCCAACCCGCTCACAGCGAGCCAGAAAGATGTCGCTTACGAGCAGCAAAGCAAACGACAAACTCACCAATTACTGCTGCAGAAAAATTGGAAGTGTTCGCCCAATCCTAGTCTAAACCAAAGATAATTAGAATTGTAATCAACATTTATCACAACATTAGTTTATCGCAATTTATAAGTACATTTTCATCCGTAAAACAACAAGTGTTTTTGGCATGCACTAAAATCTTACTAGGCAAAAACCTATATCTTCTTAAAAAATGAATCAAGTGATGCACACTGAAATCCAACTTTACACCCTAAAAAGAGTGAATATAAAGTATTGCCAAGTATTTTGATAAATTAACTTTATTCAGTGACCTTGAAGATGCTCCGCTACTTGTCTAAATGACATACTGATGGAAAATATGGTTACGCAAAACTCTGATTTGAAGAACAGACGACGAGCAAAAAAAGGCATTCACTTATAAGGAACTCATCTCCCAGCATTTTATTTATATATTTAAATTTATTTTTAAATCTCAAGGAATAATAATATTTATTATATGAGTAATATTATTATTTTGTTCAAAAATGTCATTTTATTATTTATTATTATTTATTAGTATTGTTTATTATTATTATTAGTTATTAATATTATAATCAATATTATTATTATTATATATTATTCATTATGGGGTTGTCCTGCTCACGGATATATTGAACAAACTAGTATTTTTATCAGACAGTATGTGTGAAGACTACACTAAAAACAGATTAATTAGTGGATAAATAACATTATTAAGGGAGCTCTCCTTTTATGATTCGTTGATTATCACCATAATATGATTCTCTACATTTAGAGATAACGTAACAAGAGTCAACTTGATTATTAGTAATTTGACCGAAATCAGAAATTTACTTGTGATTACAGTCAACTACTATTTAAGTGATTTTTCAGGCTATTACTTGTTTTATCTAATTTACAAAAGGTAATATCAAATTTATTGAGAGATGATGAGCAATCGGTGTATTTATCGAACAAGTTAGATTTTTATCATAATAATAAGATATAAAAAATCTTCATGCTTCACAACCTATTCTCTTATATATTTACTTATTAAAATAAAATTTAACGAATGGAATTTCCCCACAGAAAACAGAAGACCAGTAGTACATTCACCTCTGTAATTGATAATAGGTATTCAACAGCTGAATATTATGAGCTATATTACCTAGATAGTTGTGAATGGAGTCGATACTCCTACACTCTACCTAACATTCTATCTTATTCACCCAACATACCAATTACTCAACACGAATCACAACACATGATTTCACCGCTCAAAGCTCACCGACATACCATCACTAACTAGATAGAACCCATCATCCCACCCTACATGTACCTAGATCTTCTTATCCAACATCGTAATCCCCACCGTCACTGCCCACCATCACTCTATATCCACCAACGCGGATAAGTACATATTCAGGTACTCACAAATAATACTGCAATTTTATAAATATCTTAGATAGTATTAGACTCGGTATTATATAATTCTTTTATTTATAAAGATATTACTATGAATAATAATATATATTATACTAGTATATACTGAGGCACAATATATGATGGTACTATACTATATCATCATACAGAAGGTCATATAAATTCCCTAGGAAGTAAGTATGCAATTCTGTTAATTATACCGGAGCTACATAATGAACACGTACTTCACTTTACAACTAGCTACTCAAATACACCACATCACTTGTAGTACATGTTATACTAAGCACACTATGTGCATTTATCAATCAGTCTATCGTATCACTCAGCGAACTATCTTCTCTCCTAACAACTTAACGTCGCCAATTCTTCGAACTGACTACATTACATAACCTTTAGAATTAATCATTATTGACCATAAATATACATACATTCGCCTACCTTTTTATTGAGATGAGTTCCAGAGACGACCGTAAACGTCAGTTACTCACATACTAAAACTTTAACGTATCATAATTCTCATGCATAGATAAGATATATGTAAATATAAAGAGATTTCTAAACCGATCACACTATCCTACATTACCCATTTAATACCAGGCCTACTTATATATATTATAACCCAAAATAATATATATAATCTAAAAAAGATCTAATAAATAATATAATATATTATGTATAATATGCGACACCATAATGGTGTGAGCATGGACTTAATGAATACGTTTATTCTTTATTTTGAGAAGAAACTTACTTCTCTTAAAAATAAACATAAATAAATTAATACTTAGAGAATGTCCACATTGTAAAATAAATAAAAAGAAATGGATATCATACTTGGTGATTAACTCACAGTATAATGCTACTTCGTGATTTAAATTCTCTCACATATTGATCATAAATATTAAACATTATTATATATAGTATCAATTATAATATCAATTTAATACGATTTTAAGCGTAATAATTTCTATGAATATAAATTAACTCTATCACATACAATTGTCAAAACATTTAGTAGTAGTCTATTTGTGACAACTTGTCAGTGCCAATAAAACTAGTGAGCAAAGACCATATTCACATCAATACTACGTGAATAATAGAATTATAACACCATTAGAATATTTCAAAAAAAATCACTTTGAAATCCAATAATTCTTACACACGATGTTAAATAATTAAAATGAGTTAATTTAATCCGATTTAAGATATTTATAAATATAACTAAATATCCTAAAAGATACCTACGATATATAAAGTTCCCTATGAATCAATACTAATCATAGTTA
>JABUQX010021188.1:27500-53472 GCA_015478945.1 Trachelipus rathkii | reverse complement strand
AATGAGTACGAAATACAAAAGCTTAAAATCTTTGGCTATGTATTTAGATCAGTATGAAACCTTCATAAAATTGACGGATTCAATGAAGGAAAAACCGCATCAACCTTTATTTGGTATCGATAAAATAGAAATTGTTAACACGGGCACTAACCTTCTCACTCACGACGAATTTCTCAAAATAATGAAAAATATTTCAATATTATTTCCAAACCTAATCACGCTAAAATTAATATGCATTTGTTGCAAGAAAGTGATAAGAGAGGACCTGGTCGAAATTGCTAAAAACGGAGATCCTTCTCCTCTTTTAAGCAAATCAGCCAACGCTTTGTTCAGCGAATCCGACATCGAATTTTTAAAAAGGTCGAATACAGTTGTCGAAATAGATTTTTCGAGTAAATTGCCGAAACTTCTTATCCCTTCGTTTAAAAAATTAACTACAATAATTGTGGATCACAACAGCATCGAGGAAATTATGGAAATCTCATCGTTGTTTAACTTGCAAAAAATTGGAGTTCGTTTAAACCATAAACACCCATCTTCCGTTGTTAGAAGCGATCGTGTAAGACTACTTGCTGCAAAAACTGGGGTGAAGACATTAGAATTGATTTTCAGTTTCTCAGCGGAAGAAGAAATTTTTCCCAACTACGCTTTCAATATGTGGTCAAATAAATTTCGCGAATGCTATAATTGTTCTAGCCAAAAATTGGCTAATTTAGTCGTGGGTATTTGAAATCGAAAACCGAAGAATAATTGAATGGGAAATCAGTGAAGCTTCATCGCCAGTCAAAAACAGCGTTAAATTATCGAGGGGAAAGGAATTAGAAGAAGAAGAAGCGATAGGAGATGAAAATTATATAAAATTCATAACGTTACATGGAATGTTGGAAACTAACTTTTTGAAACTTCTTTCTAAAAATCGTGAAAAAAACGAAATAAAAATACCATTTTGTCTCGCCTGCAGAGGGATTCATGCGGTTATGAATCTCTTTAAGAGCTCGACTTACCAACCGATTTTACAAACATGTTATTTGCACTGCGGTAAATTATGGCGAGCTGGAATTGAAAAGAAAATAATTGATTCTTGGGATACAAACTTTTTTAGAAGCCGATTGCAAAGGAGTATTAGAAAGGTCGATGGTTCCTTGGAATTGAATTTGCGAAACGTTTGTCAATTTAACGCTATGCTTCAAAGAAACGAATGTATTGATACCCTTTCTCCATTCCGATTCCCAAAGGTTCGTATCTTGAGAATATCATACGGAAAAGAGAAAATTTTTGATTCAAAAACTAAATGTGCTACATTGAGTAATAAATTCGTCGAAGCCTTTCCGAATCTGACTAATTTGGAAATCAGAAAAAACGTAATATATTCAGACTCGTATGTGAAAGAAAGTATTTACAACCACAAAATGATAGCAAGTTACGTAAATAAAACGGCTCTTAAAAATTTGGTAGAATTGAAGATCGATTTTTCTGATCTTTTATATTATATTTGTAGTGTCTCTCCAAATCTAGAAAAGGTCGTCATATTTTTACATTGGGAACATATAGATCTTTGCGAAATTCATAAACTTTTGAATATCACTGGCTATTTGAAAAGAGGAGTGGAGTTTAATTTTGATAACTTCTTAGCAGATAAGCAAAAAATGTTCAAGTACTTTATAGGTAACCATAAACGCACGTATGAAAGAAATATTGACCAGCTGTTCGAAAAAATTATGGTGACTATGACTGATGATCATGAAAAATCCATCATTCTATGGAATATAAAACAATATAACTCTTCGGAGATGCCTAATTTACCAGATGGTTGTGAATCAATTGACAGCGATAAATACGAGGTGGAAAGAGAAACGAACTTCTACGGGAGTCAATTATGGTTAAAAGATGATTAATCTATTGGTTTATTACTCACACACTTTTTAATTTTTAGAAAAAGTTCTAAAGATCGAACAAGCCCAAGACATTCAATTATTCTTCCCTTAGTGTGAAAATATATATGAATTTCCTTTCAAAAAGCCTTTTATAAGCTTCGAACGGATAAAAGATGTAAGTAAGAAATAATAGTTAAATAATAAGAGAAACAAAAGATGAAAATTTTAAAACGCTATTATATAGGATGAGTATATATAGGATCATATATATTATTATATAGCACTATCAATATAGATGAATTTATAATTTATATATATATATATACCTGTAGGTAATAATATATCACCCGTAATACGGATACTTAAGTATATGTTATACAATTGAGTAATAGTAATACGTAGATTAAGTACGATATAGATATAATATAGAGTTATAGCTATTAGTAATATATATATATAAGGAGCTATTAGTTAATAGAAAAGATTATATATAATATATATATATATATATATATATATAATATTATACTATATTATAGTACATATAATAAAAATTTTCAACCCAAAAATTTGTATTATTACTTTTAATATTATTTTCAGAATAAATTGTGTAATTATCAATTTCGTTTTACTATTTCGATCCCATTTTTGTGATTGAAAAATTTTTTGATGTACTTTTAAGTTAAATATTATTCTAATTGTTTATTGTTTAATATGTATTAATATTATATATCATATGATATGATTAATATTAAACCTTTGTTGTGCAGCCTTTTAATCAGCATTTCGTCTCCATTTGTTCGGTGGGTTACATTGCCATAATTTTACAGTATGCGATAATTATGCGCGGGCGTAAGCCCGTGCCTAAAATGCAAGACTTACGAAGGTTCAAAGCTGAGCGATAGCGATGCTGCTTGGTATATTATTATTATTATTAATATATTATAACTTATATTATTTCATATCTTATTTATTTATATATATTATAGATTAATTGATTATTAGTATTGATTTGTTAAAGTTTAACGGGTTAATGGTAATAAAATCATATCTTATGTAAAGTTTTTTATAAATAAAAAATATAAAGTATTTTTATCGATCATTAAATTAAAAAGACACTAATTACAAAAAGGAATTTTTTTTAATGGAACCTTACTAAATTAGATTTTATCAAACGTCGACGAGTTGAAAAACATTACCGAATTCTTCGTTCTCCCTTAAAAAACGGAACAACTTTTGCCCTCAAGAGTTCCTCTTCGGTACGATACTGGGAAAAAAAATTAGAATTGTCGGAGAAAGAGTCTCGTCCTCGTTTTTTCAGACCAGCGTTGAGTCCCTCATATTCTTCTTCCTCGTCGTCGTTAAAATTACTACCTATTCCCGCCAATCTGCCTTCGTTTTCTCTTCTCCTCACTAACTCCGCAACGTCCTCAAACCCGTTTTGGGTGAGGTATCGATCGTATTTGTCTAAACTGAAATTGTCGTTGAAAATTATTTTAGAAAAGGCCAGCTTGAAACCCTCGATATCCTTTTTATCCAAAATTTCCTTTAACGGAAACAATGGTTTCTTCAATTGCAACCCGATCACGTTTCGCAACAGCCATAGAGATACAGTGTGACAAAAAGAGTTAAATGGCGCGAACCTGTAACTGGCGATGTTAAAAATATCGTGCTTTTCCTTGCTCGTAAATATAGTATCGCGAACAACGGGATCTCCAATCAGCAGCAGTAAAAGAAACAAATAAGACGAAAAATAAGTTAATGACGTTAATTCTTTTTGTTGCATAATGTACTCTTCACCGTCGTAACTAAGAATAAATTCCGCGAAGTTTTCGATATATTCCTTGGCGCGAAGAGGTATATCCTTCTCCTTATATCGAAAACTGTTAGCTAGAATGTGCAATTCGGTTTTTTCAACCTCGCCTTTTTCTTTAAGGAGAGTATGCCGAATAAGAAAATCGTTCATTTCCGCGGCGTGTTTAAATTTAACCGGGTAATTGTTTTCGCAAAGCACGCACCCAGTTCATGACGTAAACCGTATTGGAATGATGAGGCCCCATGAAATCGCTCGATTATAAACTGCTTTAGTATAAGTCAATAATAACCCTCTCCTGATGCCTTTTTTCGCAGCAGCTGTTAGAGCCGTAGCGTCGTGAGAAATAAACCTGAAAAGAGTTCAAAATACAAACTGACAGTAAAAAATTGTATTTTAAAAATCTCGCGAAGGCGATAAGTAAAACCAAGGCGGCAATCCCTGACCCAATCAATAATGCTATAAAGATAAGTTTTCCCCAATTTAACTATAATTCAAAGTTATTTAAAAGACGTTTATGTATCAGGCCTCAGCGGTTCACGTGAAGAGTTTCAAAATGATAAGATCTCACGAGATTACGACCGATCGAACCCTTCGTAATACTAGTCTCAAGGACGATTATACTCTGAAACCACGCACACGCCAGCGCCCTCTCCCACCAATATTATCATTCGCGTAATCTACTCTCGAGTAGATATTCGACAGACCATAATTATCACCGACTCCCTTATCTAATCCACTAAATATATTTATATGAACTTCAAACGTGAGAGGCGGACTCACACTAAATACCTATTCCTCAATTTGTATTTTAGAGATAGCACAGCACCACGTCTTTATATGAGAAGCAATACGGCTCGTCTAACGAAACTCCTCGACAGCACGAATCTCGACGGTGCGAGCGAGATATGTGACTCCGTGTTTTCAACGGCCATCCTCCATCAAAGGATTTAATCGAGAACTCCGACATTAAAAAATCCGTGTTGTCGAAAAAAGTTGACTGTATACTTACGTATACTGTTAATCTATCAAGCGAAGAAGGAAAAAAAATCGCCGTCCTCGAAATCGGCCGGAAAGTCGCCTCGAGGCTAAAAAAAAGTTCGCGATGCTATCATCCGTTATTTTATAATTCCCATCGAAGATGCGCAGCTCCCTTATCGGCGATAAAGAGTGCTCCCGGTGGTCGTAAATATGGCTTGCCCCAGTATTAACGTCTTCGGCCATGCAGAAAATCATTTATTCGTTCGCTCTTTATATTTTTGAGTGAAATAACCGAAGCGAAGAAATGTAATCGACACACTAAACTCGGAAAAAACCCCCACAAAGACTGATTGAATGAAATCGTATGTAGCGCTCGAATGAATAATTCCTATGAGAATAACTATCTGAAAGCGAGGAATCAAATAAAAAGAATTATCCACCCGCCATGTGCACGAAGTATTCTTATCTAGAATTCACAGGCATGGAATTTTAGCGCGTGAATTGTTGTGTACTAAATCGCACACACTAAAGTATAATCATTCCGTCAGTTAGATAAAATGATCATAAGGGCTGATTTTAAAATAAAGCCGAGGAAACGTAGTAACAGCTTCGAGCAAATGATGCGATCCATATATATCAACTAAAATACATAATCCATCATCCTGTATTCCTGCTTTATTGAATCTCAATTAGCAAGCCCAGTGTGTTTAACGATTGCAACCAATACCATACCTCTCGCGACGAGCGAATGAATCATTGAGATTTTAAAAATTAACATTTTATCTAAAAATAAAATGAATAATTAACGCGTCTGTACGTTCATCGCAGTGAAGGAAAATGATCTCAAAACCGACATAGCATCTTTTTGTATGCATTATTATTTTAAATGTGAAATCTGGATACGGGTATTAATCGTCCGCTAAAAATAATCGGTAGCACGTTTGTAGAGCCTTCTATGATTTGAAATCGCGGACGCCGGAACCCCCCCCCCTTTTTTTCCACCAAGAATCACTATGAAATATTAATATCGCGTTTTTCCACCACGCAATATCTGTATTTTAATCCTAAATGGAAATCAATAATATTCTTATTCTCGATCTTTGTTTGCTAGGCGATGCATATAATAGACAAACATACAAGAAAAATATTTCATACAGGTCTTTTTTTTATCAGATGCATCCGTAAGGCTATTTTCACAAAAGCGTTTGATCAATAAATGATCAAACTTCTCACAGTTCACGCTCTACTCACGTTATTACTGAGTCGGTTGTTACCTGAATCTGTCTTATTGCCAAATTATATTCCGGATCCTTATTGCGTCACGAATCACACAGACATCAATAATTTTTCTTTCGCATTTTATCTTATCACTGATAAATGTTAATAAAACTTTATAATACGATTCTAAAGTATAAATCTGTTATTCCACTATTCACAATTGTTATTATTCAGTTAGATTATATTAGTCTTTATATCATCGAGTTATATATTAAATTAACTTATTTTCTTATTATGTGACTTATTATATCATCCAGTAAATCAAGTAATTGTTACCTTTTATCTTCGAGAATGCTCTGCCACACACACGACCTCTCGTTTCTGAATATCTTCGTCTCTCTCACAGCGAACATAATATATATCACAAGATAAGAGAGTATCTAGCAAAGCGACGTTCACGACTAGATTCGAGCGACTGATAGCGACGCGTCGCCCTAAACACTCGCGTAGTGATCGATTTGTGCGGAGTTATCTCGATCCGCTTAGGCGTTTGATTATCCTCACATGCGGTCTTTTTGAAAATCGTAATTTCAGTCTCGACAGACTTCAGTATGACGAGATTTGCGTGAATTTTTCTTCATTGTATAACATTCGTAATCGAATTTTTCACAGATCGACATCATGAGTCATGATAAAGATTCAGATACTACCATCTCTACTCAGGCGAATTTAGCTAGTGAGATTCCGTGTATTCTCCTTCTCTATCGCTAATTCTCATTGCGGTCATTATCTTCCGTCGGTAAAACTTTTTCTGCTTTCTCCATTATCATGTTTTTAAACCCTATTTATCACAGATCTATATCAGGATTATCCAACCTTCCTACATATAATCTCCACGCTGGAGTGGAGGGAAATAGTTATTGTTTTCGCGTCCGTAGAATTTTGTTCAGTACACAGCAACCCCGCTTTGAGAAATCCTATTTTAGACACACAGCCTTTCGAAGTCAACGGCTAAAATCCGCCGGGAATTCCCTCGACTGAAGTAAGGCTGAATGAGTCTTTATGCCCGTTGGAGTTGTTTAATTTTTTTCCCAAAAGTAAATTATTAAGTCTTTAATTTGAAATTCGTACCTCGCGTTCACACCATGAAATTAAAACACCGGCAGTTTGGTTATCTTATGCAGTCGTAAATATGAAATTTCATAGTTTTTGTGCTAGTATATCATAGTACTTATTAACTATACTGACGTTAATAATAACTTATCATATATCTATCCAACCCGCGTTTCTGAATTCTTAGTATAAAGCGGACGATCACGTACTAACAAAGAGATCAATAACTGTAATAAACTTTTTATATCCGATTTCGTCTCCCCGCGAAGACAGATATGTGTCGCCGCCGCAACACGGCCGCGGCCACGTAGGGCCACCGGATTCGAACCGTATGTTTGAATCTTACTTGACTTTAAAAAAGCCGGATTTACCGGTTTTGAAAAATCTACTAGACAATATATTGTCGGAACATATTTCGATAGTCTCGGTCGAGCCGCAAGAGATAGACGATTTGTGCGCGTTATATCGATGAAGTGCAATTGGCGTTGCTCGAGACGTCTTCGGCGAGGCGCCTGCACAAGAGCCGTCTGATATCGAACTTTAATATCTATATAAGCATTAACATTCATTCGAATTTTAAGCGCAGATAGTCGAGTCTCTATGCAAAGAACGTTCGTCTGCATATCACAGGATACCCGAATTTCCGATTACTCTATATCTTCGCCGTACCGCTCGTATGAGCGGATAAGTTCGTTATCCTATATTCCTCGTTAGCAGCGCCGCAGTTCAGAAGAGTTCTATCGAAGGAAGATTTTCTCTGACTTTCCGAGACTGATTTTCCTTATTTCTAAGTTTTCCAATTTTCACACCTTCTCAACGAAAATCGATTCCAACCCTAAATCTCGTTGTTAGTTCAAAACGATCTGTCTCTCTCCAATTTGGTGCGAAAGTTGTCACCCGGCCCAACTACGAATCCTGTCCACGGAAAAGATTACGACCTATTACTAAACACCCCGTAAAAACGTCCAGTACCACGAGCACCAATCTTTCGAAAATAAACGAATCGAATAACGAAAGAAGAGTAAGCCAACCCCTTCGAGTGATTCGAATTTAATGTAGACCAAGAGGGTAATAAATCCAACATTTTCCGCCCTCTTAAATACTATATCCTTCGTAACTAACTATACACGCTTAGGCACCAGACCATGTGCAGGGTTCAGTGACAACCGCATCCGCCAATATAAATTTACCGCTCTCCCAAACCACCCGCCATCTGTGTCCGCAATCCCTCTTAATTCCCGGTGAAAGGTGAACTTGCCGAATCGTAGGAAATATAGCCCGGTGAATAACCTGAATATCGGCGCTGTATAAGACGGGTTCCACCGAGCGCAAGCCATGACGCATTTAAGTATTTAATCGAACCAGTCTCTTTCATTATTCCACAAGCGACCTAGTATCCATTGGACGAGTAACACAATTTCTCTACGTCGTCTTGTCCGTCTAGTAATATATTCCTTCCCAGCCGTTTTCTCAAAAACGATTAAAACGTACCCGGAGTCTTCGAGAACCCATGTAACCGCACTTACGTCAATTTATAAACTCATACGGCGCAATAATTCATTCACGTCCGATTAATGTTACCAACCTAATCGGCTGAAACTTAATTTCTACGGAACCGCACACGACGAGCAATAAGGCGGTTACGAAAAATGCGGATAACTTTCAAGATTTATTCGCGCTGCACCTCGTAGTTCTTTTCCCCGCCGTCAATCCGCACTAATCCAATATACGAGTCGTGTACGTGAAGGCACGAACGGTAAACGAGAAGTATGATTCGTGCTTCTCTAGCACCCTATTGATCATTTAGACTTTTATTAATTACGGAGACACACCTGCGCCCATTTAAGGGGAGAAAACGCCTAGTCACGCAAAAGAGGAATGTACAAAGGATCGCCCCAAAAATCATTCGAGCGAATAAATGTGAGAAGTATTTCACATTTCATAAATTTATTTCTGGATTGAAGAATAGCTTTCTATTCTCCGGAGAAATATAAAAATGTACTTTTTTCTTTTTACTCTAGTAAGCGAGATTGACAAACTAAGAGATAATTTACTTCGACCGTCTTACTATCTTCGATAATCAACACTAGATCGCTTATCTTCGTAACTAAGTTGATTCTTTCATGTTCACTTTCTCTTCTATTGAATACAGAACGACCAATTAAATCTTTATGGAATTAAATATTGTAAAAGTATATAATCAAATCAACGTTTTTTAAAATAAGTACTTGTCTTAGCTTTTGATCTCTATATACGAAAACTAATTTGAAAGACTTTAAATCGAGATCCAACTCGGTTATTTGTTCTCTGACGACAGATACTTCGCTATAACAAAATTAAGCATTCGCAATCGATCGTATTCAGATACAACGAATAAACTATTTCATTCATTAAAGATAATATTATATCAAAAAACTGAAAATAATTTATCTTATCATCAATCTATATGAATAATGAACAGAGAAAAATAGTGATTAATAAAAAGAAGTTTTATTTATATTAATTTAATTTTCTCACTAAATATATGCCACTAAAAATATATGTCAACGAGAATGGAACAAATAATGTAAAAACACATTTTTAATATTCGGTGTATCACGTCTCGTATTCGTAAAAAGAATAGATTTTTAAATGGTAAAACGAATAATCATTCAATCTCAGTAATATTACCTATTGAACACAGCATATGACATCATCTCCGGTAGATATCTCACATAGAAACGATGTATATGGCTGGCTTGTTCCTCGTGTTTCATAAAAAATGTACAATTCACGCTAACTTGCGTTATTTCACAGAACAATAATACAATCTGACAGGTCCACCCGATCGATAGGGTTTTTTAATGGTCAATAATTAATTAAAATAATATATTAAAAGATATCAGTTGACTTTATAGGGTTCTTGGAAAAGGCACTTCAACTCCGCTCAGACGCATAAATCATCTCATAGAGAGTTAATCTTAATGTTTCATGTAAGAGAAGTCGTACATCACGGGCGCCGTCTATATAAAGAACTGTGATTTTGATATTTTTAAATGCTGCTCTTCTTCCCGATGAGGAAAATTATCCACCACCGGCAGACGTTTTATCCTTACTCTACTCGAATTTAATTTTCCACCAGTGCTCGTAAGTTCTAGTGTTACGAGTCCTACATTCCGTTCCCAGATTAAAAAGGTCTTTCTGGTGCTCTGTCTTGTAGTGGAACTAATCACCTCCGACCTCAGAAAGCTTGCTCACAGCATATTCTTCAGAAATTTCTAATAACCAAATCCTGTATCTGAAAATTTCTCTCTTTCTATAATTTCGAATATTTGTATCAGCTAGAGAGTGAGTAACTTAATGTGGTTCTTTATCACATAATGTAAAATAATGATCCAGTTATATCTATAGAACTGTACTGAATTCACAACACACTAACGGATCACATCGTACAAAGTACATTCTCAAAATTTCTCTTATTTCGTTGAATGAATCGCAGTTAGAAAAAGACTTTTCTTGTTTTATACTGTTTCACGAATCTTCTAAGAAGCATATATATTGTGAGGGTGAGATTTCTTTTATTGAAATTCATTACAACTAAAGATATAACCGTCACAACCGAGCGAGATAATAATCGACCTCGAACGATACTTTAACGAGTCCAATGTCACTATCTCAAAATAGTCACTCTTGAATACTCACCGAATGAAATCTAATTTTCCTCACTTATGTATACTGTGATTTATCTCCTATAGTAAACTCCTGCTTCTCATTTGAACGATCTCTCCACAGGCAGAGTGGGAAATCAACACGGACTAAACCAAAAACGCCCGCACCCGACCTAAAAGCATTCCAAATTTCACGTTCGAAGTGGATACCGTCGTCAATTACGAAATCCGTATTACGGTGCTATAATGTTTATTTGTGGAAAAATGAAAATGAGAAAGAAATCCAAGAAAGTTCGGATTGAAGTTTCAACTGCAACACAGAAAAATCGTCCGTCCTACCACATTTCACAAATTTAGCAAACCGAATAAGAAACGCGAGTATAACGAACGATACACCCTAGTAACATTATTTATCCGTGAAAGTGTAAAACGTGATTCTTTGGATAAAAATTCTGGAAGTCCTTACCGAAGTCTGATCGATAGCATGCTGCTGCACTCCGCTAATACCGCAAATATCGACCGCGGCTCAAGTAAAACCACTCCGAAAGATATCGCTACTTCGAATGGATCACGTTAAATTGTGGAAATCTCGTCTCCCCTCTCTATGATTAGTTGAGGTTTCAGATCTCGAGTACACATTATATATCGTACTTTTCAAAACGAACAAATTCCTCTATCTCACATTCCGAGCTAACATCACGCATAGAAACAAGAAGTTCTGTCTTCACTGGCTTCAATTTGAATCAAGCAAGAAGGTTCTGCTTTATTACCAAATAAACAAATTACACTGCATATGTTTAGCTCTATTGGTTTTAGTTCCCAGATTTGGTGGAACATATCATCCCTTTAGCGTGAGAGCTTGTTCTCTCTAAATTTGAAGTAGAGTTTCGAAATAAAGTTGTGTCTTCGTTTCCGAATTACATTTGACGGCGCTCGTCGAAAAATAGCGAAATTATCACCCAAAAGCCACGATGAAAAAAAGAAATTCGTAAAAAAAAAGAAACAATCCGTATCGATCATATTTCCTCTCACGCCAATACTCCACCAACCAATCTGCGAGAATAGGTACTTATGGAAGAAAGGGAGGGGATCGTAAGACGAGTAAAATATTCCTGATTACGAACCCTGTTCACGGATATATCCGATTCGCGGGTCTTCCTCCCTTCTGTTTTTTTTCCTCCTATTCGTCTTTTTTTTTTTTTAGGTTTGTAGCGCGTCGAACCCCCCACGCCCACACGCCACCCTCTCCACCATCACCTCGCTATCAAAGCGCTTCCTCACTCCTCCTAACACGCTATTTCCTTGCCTCCTCGCCATTTCCTCATTCCCCTGCGATTATCGATTCGAAAGACCTCCCTCCCTCGAAAGAGAAAAACTATCAGCTAATAGTCCCGCACTCCGGACGGGACCTCTTGCTCATAATATTGACAAATTCTACCCCAGGGATCCCTAGGGTTTCTCGCGCTATTTTAAGCGTCTTATACTATGCTGGGCTGCGGCCCAACTGCACGATAACTTTTCGAATAACGTTTAAAGAATACATAGGATCGTAGAAAAATAAAACCTTACCATGAATTAAAACTGAAAGAAAAAATGTTATTCCGCTAAGGACTGAATAGACTAACTTCCATTCTCTACACTCAACAAAATAACCACCATTTAGAGAAATATAGCAATCGAATTATTCGTATTTCTCATCGTACTCGTCATGAATTACATTATGTACGACGTTTCCCTTTAAAGTCCCTAACGTTAAGAAGCCACTAAAAACGGCTGTTCCACGCAAATCACGTTCTTACTGGAATATAAATAAAGCCACTCCAGAGACGCCATCACACACCACCTACACTATCCAAACTAACGGATCCACTCAGCTAATGAGCACCTCCGCGTATAATTCCCGTTATATCAAACTAACACAAAACAGATTGATAATAATAACCCATCCTTTTCCACAAAAAACAAATTCAACCTCAACTGTGAACCTTCTCTTATAAAAAGACGCCGTTCTTATTACTAAAAACCGCTGAAAAAAGAGGTTCATAACACATAAATCCGCTTCTATCTGTTACCCAATACGTGTTTATATTCATTTTATTAAATATATACAAAAGTAACTTACAATCCTCATACGAATGAACAATACTATATCAGGCTTTCAGCTAATATAGAGAATACTTTTCCGAATTCACAGTTGTTTAATTAAACACACTGATCACAAAATGATAAATGGAATTAAAGTTAGTAAATTATGACGGAAAAGGAAATAAGAAAATCGCGAATTACAAACGGAGTAACGAAGCTAAAAACTATTTTCACAAGAACACTTGAAAAGTTACGTATACTGTCGTGTCACAATAAAATTAACACGTGCTTATATACGTCCTGATGTGGGCGGAGTGTACGTATACGTGAGGAGCTACATCGCAGGATAATATCGACGATTAGAGGTACTACTATTCATTCATGACACAAATAGCATTAGCAACGGAAGCCGAGGCGGCGCGATAGAGTGGAGTAAGCACGGAATCTGGATACTGTATCGTTTTCACACTGCATATCGAAAGCCACAAGCAGTACGATACCTTTCGATAAAATATTAGCAGAAAATCTTCTTAAATGTGATGTATTAACCATGCAGAGACACATCTGTTTCCCGGAAATAGATTCAATAGTTCTCAGCAAGCTATCGCTAAAAAAAAATATGATATCTGATATTATAATTTTAAATAACGATCTCTTATCATTTATTTTTAATGTAGGCCGAATGTAAAAACGATAATAAGGACAAATTGAGAACGTAACCAAAACAAGTGAATCGATTTATTTATACATCTAGTAACAAAATTTTACCCGTAAATATAACAGAACGAAATAATTAATTCAGCAGATTATAATCTTGAAGTACACACAACATATATATATAAGCACGAAGGGCTGAAGAATACTTACATAATCTGAAAATATAAGTGAGTGGCTGTGATTGATTAAGACACAAAGTATAATAAAATGCCTCATAGCCTCAATACGACGTGAAAAATGATCCGATAACGGGGCAAAAGAAAAGAAAAGAGTTTTGAGAATTTGCCTGCGGAATCTCGTTCCTGCCTGCCGTTCTAAATAATCGTTAAAGCTTCACGTAAAAAGATTTATTTAAACCAAGACAAATTTATCCTCGTGCGTTCGTCTAAAACGGATATATAACCTCTACGCCGTGTCAGGCGGCAAAACAACGGAGCGTGCGGCGCACAGAGAGCGACCTTCCAGCATGAATCTGACGAAAAATTGCTCCAAAAGAGAATACCCAAATTGGATTGATCATTGGTTTGGGGCGGTCGTCTTGCGGCAAGCTACCAAGTGGATCGGAAGACAAGATTAAATCAGTCGTTTACGACTCGCTCATAACAAAAACCATTAAATAATCGTCTCAAGCGTGAGACTGCGACTATTCCTCATGAGTTGTGACGTAGACTTCAGACGATCGGGATAGAGGGGTCCACGAAGGAAAGATGACACGCGAGTTCTGAACGATACTAAAAGAAAGTGTATAAAACGAGAGAGAAGACTGTCTAAAATTTGAACTCCCAAGCATTACAAAAGTTATTCGATATTCTCCACAAATAACCCCACTGCGGATTATAAGAGCGCCCTTAAATGTGAAGATATGAGTGTTTCAAAAGAGCAACATCTTTAAGCGTACATCAAATAAAACCCATCGCCCTAGGTGTATTTAGAAAGTTCTTAATAAAAACCGACTAATCACACACAGAAGACGAATATTTGAGGAAGCAAACGAAAATCGAAGAACTAGATCCTAAGCGTTTATGATATATCTGCCGTGATGTGGCTACCCCACTTTAATGCGAAAAATATTTCTTCTGAGCCTGAAATAAACACGAGCTTTTAGAAGACTTGAGAAAGGAAAGCAGGCAAGATATCGAGAAGAGGAAATAACGCGTAAGAAGGAATATGTTTAAAGAATTCTTGTAATTCACCATTATATTAAGAGAAATGGTGAAACCTAAAATTCGATGACGAAGGATACTTATAAGAACGGGGGTTGACTAGTATCGATCCGCGTGTTCTCAGAAATCTTCACGCTATCATTATATTTCCCGCTACGCTATCTTTTTTGATGACACACGTCGATTGGAACAGACAATATTACAAGCGTCGCATTTACACGCGACTATAATTGACTGGGATCATCGAGGTCTTTTAATCTCACTCGTAAAAAGTACGAAAATTTAATTTTCCCATCGCACCGTTATAAGGATCCCGCGATGGAAAATCGAGAATTTATATTCCGATCGAGATATTTGCAATGAGTAGTGATGATAAAGGAATAGGACTCGGCGGAATACGCCGCGAACGTTTAAATACGTCATCAAAAAACTAAAAGATAACACAATTCGGAGTAATCAATTCCACGAATCTCACCCTGACAAATACGCAAACGAATTACTATATCACTCTGCCAACGCCAGAAATCGAGTATCAGTTCACGTTCTATACACTCCAGAAATATATATACATTCAACAGAGAATTAAAAACTAAATGAGCAAATTAATACTTGCTTAGGTATGGAAACACAGACCGGAAAAGAAACAGATAAAGGAACGACATGAAGCACTTAAAAACAGACATCCAATTCCATCGGAAATTTGCGACATTAATAGAAGGCGTAAAGCATATTTCACGCACTGCGCTCGAAATGTATAACCTTGCCTTGAAATCACAAAAAGTAAAAACGTTATAAACAGTTAACAAAGCGTTGAGTTAGTACGCGATCACACGATATTATGCCATAATCGTTATTCGTGCTATACCGAGAATCAGTAAATATCGTTCGAAAACGATTATCTCGCAGACTGAGACAGGGCGCTAACACGACCGAATACCAAGACGCGACCACACAGAGTGTCGCCCGGGTGTATAAGATCTGATAATTTCGCGTCAACGAATTTACGATTTATACCCAATCGTTTTTAATAACTCGAGGCTAAATAAGCCTTAATTGTTATTAAACCACGAGTGCGCGTTGACTGTCAGCAATCCCGAAAAGGATATTTCGACTTGCAAATCCAAACATTTTTAATAGCACGAAACCGATATAACTCATTACACACAAACCTAAAATGAGTCTCTCACACGTAATGAAGGTGAATATAGAGAACACCCTTCGTTATACACAAACGAGGACTCTGCACTCGAAGAATAATTTCTACCTCGCGACTCCAGCTTGTCGGGCACTTCACAACCTCGCGATGAGGAATTATATCCATACAGATATACGACACTCGATAACTCACACACGCATAAATACAACGAGGCACGACATCAAGTAACAGAGACTTATTCGAAGTGTGTTCCAATACAAGTCTTATCACACTACTGACACAGTGAAAAACGAAATATTTATTACGATCCATCTCACATAATCGTTCAACTGAATAATCTCGACGAAGCTTGCATAGCATCGCATGATGAAACGGTCGAGGCACACGACGACAAGGACAGAGGCCGAATACGATTCTTCCGGTAGATTCGTCTTAAGTTAATCTTGTATAGAAAGACTGCATCAATCGAGCAAGACTTATCGAACGATAATTTAACACACTCGATATAACGGATGAGCGTACTATATTCACGAATGCTAGAGAGATCTAAATAAGTTCATATTATAAATAACGAAAGCGTGAAAATGTAATCGTATGTGATTGTGTAAAAAAATGAAACTTCGCGACCAGTAAACATACTAACTCTCACCCAGAGAAGAGACTTAACGTTCCCTCGAATTTATATAATTTAATCAGCAAAAATATATACACATAACAAAGAAAAGTAAAAAGAGAATCAATCTATCGATTCTTCTCATATATATCAGTTCACACTGAAGCGACTTAAGTCCACACGAACAAAACAATCTCGACAGTCGCAGTGGTCTAGAACCATTTATCTGCGACAACTATAACCCACGTTGCACAAATATTTGGTTAGGCAGAAACGATTTAGTAGTACTCTTCGGGATTTAATGCAAACTAGATATTATTGAACGAATTATAGATGTTCAACGTATATTGCAAAAAGAAGATAAGAATGCGTAGAGACTCTTAATGAGTCAGCAGCAATCCCACCCGAAAACCATAGTCTATATAGCTAGTAGCGAATTTTAAGATACGTAGAGAAATTGTAAAATACAGAGATTCCGATTCCATCATATCTATACACTCGTCAACCTTGAACAGATATTCGTAAGTCTGACGTGACTCTCAGTCTCTGAGAAGAAAGAATAACGCACTCGCTATACCTGTCTTTGCGCCTTTACTAATGTCAAGAAATGTAGCGTAACGCACAAGACAAAAAATCGAAACTCAAATAATATCAGCCGAACCAACATGTCAAATGCCACAAAGATACGCATTCACACATCAATGAGACTATATCCGACAAAGACTATGAGCACCCTACCACACACTCACCTCTCATCACACACGGCATCATCAACCAACAAGCAGCGCAGCAACCACAAAGTAAATACACCTATACGCGAGCTATACCTAAATCCACAACACTATGCCACATATCACACATAGAGAGACTATCATATAGAGCAGCACAACCAGAGATCAGATGTATGCAACACACTCAGAATATATATATACGACAGACCCTGCACGCACACACACAGAAGCGAAAAACACACCACCCACGCAAAAACCCCAGCAACCACCGCAAGAAACAGAGACAAGACCACACAACGAACACCAACAACACACAGCCGCACACCACCCCACGACCCAACACCGCCCCCCCAGACGCAACCGACAACTCAACAGCACGAAATCCAGACCCCAAAACAAAACACCACACCACTCCCCAACCCGACCGATCAACAACCCAGCACAACCAACACGCACACACAACAGCCTCACAATATAATACGAAAACACAACCAAGAACCAAACAACACCCAAACGACATAACGAAAACACTCACATAAGCCATAGACCATTCACAACAACGAACAATACAGCATATATCACACAGTAAATCGAGAGAACAGCGCACAGACAAAGACATCGCACCATAGTCACCAGCGGAACACACAACAAATTACACACATCTATTGTCGTTATGGTATCACCAACCCAAAAAACCCAAAGCAGCAGAACACCAAAGCAAAACAAACCACCCCATAATACGATAAGACCGTATCAACACCTACCGAAACAACACGCGCATATCTCAAGCACAATAGAGACCGCCAACAATTATCTCCCACAGATCACCAACCACCCGACCATACTCTAATATATCCTCAACTGAACCATACACGCACGCTCAATACTCCACACACGACACCCCCACTCCCAGAACCGCTCAAAGATACCTAAGATTCTCACACGACTAAACCAACACAACTTCTATATCAGCCAACAACGACATAGCCCCCACACACACGAGACATCAACAAAAATTACATAAACTCTCAGCTAACACACGGGACTACACACCAATACCGGCAACACATAACACGCCAGAACCACCCACATTAACACGCAACCGCACAGACCCACAACCCACGAACCTACATAATACCCCAGCAATATACCACAGCATGCTAACAACAATACTCCATCAGTCAGAGAACAAAGAGGACAACCAAACATACGAAGCCGCGCACACACACATCAAATAACAACCATTCTCATCACGCCACAACACCAACCGGACCCACCACGCACAAACCGAAACACCAAAACATCCCACACACCATACAACATGATAGCCAATAACAGACAACCATGACACAAACGACACGAATATATATCACACCGAACAGCACTCGCCCCATATCACATACCTACAACACCAAAGAACAAAAACCGCCAAGAACAAACGCGCAAGCATTACCACCCACCAACCTACACGACAGAGACAGCAACCACAAGCAACCTGGAATCAAACCGCAACCGAAGTCCACACTAACACTCCTCAACACACCACCACTCTACAACCAACGCAAAATTAGTAGCAAAGACACCACCGCACAAACTCGCTAACATCTATAAAATCCACAGAAAGAGAAGGCTCACCTAATAATCACCACGCGCACACACAACGCACTCCCCTACACCGCAAAAAACAACTGCACCCAACACCACGCAGCTTTAACCAACATCTAAACTACAATAAACACACACACAGACACACACACATCTACACACACACACCGCATTATTATTTTTTAATACGAGAAAAAGCCAGCGTATGTTTTGAACTTTTTTCGTCCTCGACGATGTTACGAGGTTCCTTCTTATTAACAATGACCGTTTCGGCTTCGTTTTCCAAAGTTTCGCCTCGCCATTTACGACTTTCGTCGTCATCGTCGCCCTCAGACCCGAATACTACTGCTATTACTCCGGCAATCGTCGAAAGGGGGGAAGATGAAGGAAAAAAACAATTAGGAAGCGGGGTTGACGACGAAGACGACGACGAAAATCGGAAATGGCGAGGCGATACTTTTGAAAAAGAAGCGGAAACGGTGATTGTTAATAATAAACGTGAAAGAAGATCAAAACATACGTTGGCTTTTTCTCATATAAAAAAAATTCACGGAATCGCGTTGAAAGAAGACGGAATTTCTTCGAAAATGCCCGCTAATCCTTCCCTACGGGAAATAAACGACACCGCCGGATACCTGGAAAAGCTCGTCAAATCCGACGCGGTGGGGGCGTTGTCGTCGAATTCTTTTCAATTCGTATGCAACGAAGAAATGGGCGCCGGGTTCGAAATAATGCGCTATTCCACTTTCCAAAACGGCAAGCGCTACGACATCCCGCTGTGCCTTTGCCTTCATCCGGACAAATTATTCGGCCCCGCCTGCAAATGGCGAACCAATTTTGACGTCACCGATTACGATCAGTGGGAAAAAAGTGGAGGGAAAATGCTCCCGCTTCAAGACAATATAGACGACTACAACAAAGCTCTAGACTTTTGCCGAAAAAAAAGTATAAATTTGGTGGCGTATTTCGATTCTTTTCACAACACCTATTTTTGTAAACCCAAGGCCGAGCGCGTTCAAGAAATATTGACGAATAGTAGCGAAGGCAATACCCCGAGCATCCTGGAATCGCAACTATTATCTTTTAAAAACGAAGGAGACAACGACGACGACGACGATTCTCCGAGGCTGAGACTCAATATTTTCGAATATAGTTTAACCGATATTTTATTTAATACTCCAACGAGTATGAATAGATGAAAGACTCGAATAAAGATTCTCGATTATTTCTACTTTTTCTTTTAATTCCTTAATAACTATTGATAACAAGTATAAATCGTCTCCTACCTTTGTAAGGTATAGGCGCAAAATCGTCCTAACCCTCCCTTCGGGACAGTTTGCGTGATTAATCGTCGAACTGTTATTATTATTATTATTTCTACTTTCTAGTTTGTAATATTCGTTCAAATAATATAATTCGAGGGAATCGTAAGCCCGGGTGCTGATATTCGGCGTCGAATTCTTTTCCTCTCTCCTTTTCGCGAATATCGAATTAGCGCTTCGAAGCGCCCGTTTCGTAATTTCGTGAAAACTGGGCGAAAACTTTTCCAAACGTCTTAAATCGATTCCGAAGAAATCGTTGTCCTCGTCGTCTTCGTCGTCCCTGCTGCTATCGCCGAATAAGGAACGATAGAGAGCTAAAATGATCCCGTAATTTATAAGCGAGTAATTGAAAAACTCCGAAGCGTAACTGATTAATCTATTATATTCGATTATCGAGTCTAGTAATTTTGAATCCATGGTGGCGGAGGCAGCGGCAAGAATATTTCTCGGGCAGTCGTTTAAAAAAAAGTTTTATACCTTACCGAATTATATATCGTCCCAGAAATATCTCTCAACGATCCTATAGGAAAATTGTCTTTTAGAAATAACAAAATCGCGGGGAGCCTTACTTTCGGCGAAACCGAATATTCGTTAGAATCGCAAAATTTAAATATTTGTTCCGAATCGGGATCTAAATTTACTCTGGATTTAGATTTATGGAAGGTGTTTTTATTCTGTTTCTCGGATCTTTTTATTCTTTTTTTCGAAAGTCTGTTCTCGGAAGTGATTTTCGGTCGTATTACATGATTTACGTATTTTTCGATGACGTTATTACCCGCGGCCGTATTCGCCGAGTCTATTCCTTTATAACATACTAACTCATTGCAATACTCGATCGGAATATAAATTTCCTCGATTTCCAGTCGCGGGATCTTATACCGGTGCGATCGGGAAATAAATTTTTCGTACACCGATAAAAAAAGAAAACAATCGGAAAAGGTTTTGAATTGAAAAAATACGTTAAGAGCGTGAAAAGCTGGCACGTCGCTTTTGTAAATATCGTAGTTATTTCCTCCTCTTTCTTCTTCTTCTAAACCGTATTCGAAAAGATCGCTAAAAAGATTCAACGGCCTAAACTTCGTGTCTTTAAGTAAATACTGATATAAAGATTTGCAAACTTTCATTAAGCTCATGGAATTTGAAAATTTTATTGCGTCTCGAGATTTCTTTTTTCTTTTCAACCCCCCTCTTCTCCTTCGTGCGCACCCCTCATCCGAATCGTCGAAGTCCTCGTCATCAAAATCGCAGTCTCCGCTATTATCGTTGTACGAGTCGTAACGACCACACCCGACCACGTAGCCGCCACCGCCTTCGCCATTGCGCCTTTCGCGAATAATTGTTGTCGACAGAGCGTAGCAGGTTTTAGAGGAGCGGCAAGTAATGTCCGTTAAAATCATCATGAAGCTCGGATATAATTGAACGCATATCTTCTTCGATGGCGCGAGAGGATTTATTTTTCTAATCAACCAACCCTCATATTTCGATAGTAATTCCCTCGCCCCGCGCTCTTTTATGGCTTTAATAAACTCGTAATAACTATTATTGTTGTTTTCGTCAATTTTTGTCAATGAGAAATAATCGATCATTTTTTTTACGTTAATGATTATTAATATTTCAAATGAGTTTCAAAAATATAATAGATTTATTTCTCTTGCGAAATATCTTTCCGAAATCTGAGGAATACCAAATACGAGATTCGCAATATTATAACATTTTCTTCTATGATCATAACACGACGACGCCTCCTTACTCATCGCCCTCCTCGTCGTCGCATTTTTCGTCAGAAGAAAGAGTCCCAATCGTGAAAATCCTGGTATCCACTACGCCCGCCCCATCGAAGAAGAGAAAGTATTTTATTGAAAACGACGAAATTAATATTTTGAAAAATGTTTTTAGCTAGTACTTCGCTCCCGTTTTTTATACTTTTCCTATATATATACATATACGGATAGGAAAAAATAACCGATAGTGCGTGAATACGTAAGTGCGTGTGAATGTAATTAAAAATGTACGCACGATAGCCAAAGCGCTTAGGTAAGCTTTTTTGTAAAGAATATTATAATTTTTATAAAGAAATAAAGTTTGAATAAATATGCTTCTGGCCCTATAAAAAGGTAGCCTCGAGCGAGCTTATTATTCACCAAGCGATGGAGCGTTTTAGCGCTAAGAAGGGATCAAAGGAAAAAGAATCGAAACAGAAAAGAAAAAAATCGAATTCGGATGAAGAAAAGAAAACCTTAGCGAAACTTTCTTCTTACTTTTCTTCGTCCAAAAGTAGCGCCGTGGCGCCACCGACGAAGCAGAAGAGGTTCCCCGTCGAATGCGCAACAATTTACGATTTTTCTTCGGAGGGGGCTTCGACCTCTCGGATAACTGCGCCAATCTTTTATCCACCTTTATACGACGGTGATGATGAAGGTCCCGTTGCCGGTTCGACGCCTAAACCTAAAAACAAGGAACTGAAAAAAAAGAAGAAGAAGAAGACCCGTCCGCCGAGTATACCGGCCGTGGACGATTTAAGCCCTCTCAGAATCAATATCGGCGATTGGATGCCAACGGATTGTTTCGAATATCGCTATCCGCCCACGTCATACACGGAAGAACAAACTTATTTCGAAGACTCTCCTATCAAAATAGAGAGCACACATCCCTCTAGAAAAAGCTCGAACGGGTCGTCGGGGACAAAACCAAAAATAAAGAAAGATAGGATGTTCAGAGACGTTCCTCTCGATTCAAAATTGGAAGCCATAGGCGAACCGTCTCACTATGCCAGCGACAGCAGTAAGGATGTTTTCAGACAAAACATTTACCCAGAATCGAAACCAAACATAGAGAAGGAGAAAGAAGAAGTTTACATACGCGATCCACTCGAAGCGAAATTGGAATTGTTAGACGGACCGTATCGTTACGGCGGCAGCAGCAGCATCAGCAGCATGGAAGGACCGATTTACCCAGAATCAAACGCAAACCTAGAAAAAGATAAGGATTTCATACGCGATTCACTCGAATTGCAATTGGAAATGTTAGACGGACCGTATCGTTGCAGCAGCAACAGTTCAGAACGAACGATTTACTCAGAATCAAATCCAAACATAGAGACAGATACGGATTTCATACGCGGTCCACTCGAACCGAAATTGGAAATGTTAGACGGCGGACCGTATCGTTGCCGGTGCAACAGCTTAGAACGGACGATTTACCCAGAATCAAACCCAAACATAGAGAAAAATAAGGATTTCATTCGTGATCAAATCGAATCGAAATTGGAAATGTTAGACGGACCGTATCGTTGTGGCAGCAGCAACAGCATTGAACGATTAATTTACCCAGAATCAAAACCGAAAAAGAAGAAAGAGAAAGCTTTCAGACGCGATCCACTCGAATCGAAATTGGAAATGTTAGACGGACCGTATCGTTGTGGAAGCAGCAGCAGCAGCAGCAACTGCATCATAGAACGACCAATTTACCCCGAATCAAAATCGAAATTAAAGAAAGAGAAGAAATTCAGATACGATCCGTTCGATTCGAAATTGGAGAAATTAGGCGGAATTTCCCACTACAGCAGCAGCAGCAGCAGCAAGGACCTTTTCGAACGAAGAAACTACCCAGAAGAAACCGAAAATATCCCGAGTACGAGTAAAGGCAAAAACGTCTGCGGTGGTGATAATTTTCCTCATCGCGGAAAGAGCAGCAATCTTAAAAAATCAAAATCACAGTTTTATATAGACGCGCCCGACGACTTTTTAATGAAACAAGAACCAGAGATTGCGAGCGAAGTTCCTTTCCAAAACCCTCCTCCTGATAATCAAAATGTTGACCAAAAAAAACGTTTGAGCGGAATGTATACCTTCGTAAACATACGTAATGAATTATATGAAACGAGGAACAAGCCAGCAGATACATCGTCCGTGTCTTCCGATATGTCTTCGATCATCAGCGATGATAATTCGTTCCATAAACTTTCACGTGACGACCAAAAAAAAAATGTTTTTAATTTCCTCTCGGACAATATTTGGAAGAAATTTTAATTTTCATTCCGTCATCATATGAATTTTTTATCTATATATGTAAAATAAAATCTATCATTATCGTTGTTCGTTATTTTTTACCCAATATTTTTTTTAATAAAAGCTAAGAATGATTAAAAAATATGAAAATAATAAATAATGTTTTTAATAAAAAAAAATACAAAAAATAATATAAGACTAAAACATTTTTAATTCGAATTTAGCGTATAAATTCTCTTTTTCAACGACTGAGAAGTCATTTTTTCTTCGATGAAACGAGATCATTCCAGAAATAAAAATATGAAAGCCATCGGAATTGATTTGGGGACGACGTACTCTTGCGTCGGCGTTTTCCTAAACGGGAAAGTCGAAATAATCGCTAATGATCAGGGTAATAGAACGACCCCCTCCTACGTAGCCTTCAACGAAACCGAAAGGTTAATCGGCGACGCGGCCAAAAATCAGGCGGCGATGAATCCTTCGAATACGATTTTCGACGCTAAGCGGCTGATCGGTCGAAAGTTCGACGATCCGGTGGTAACGTCCGATAAAAAATATTGGCCCTTCGAGGTTATCAACGAAGGCGGTACACCGAAGATCGCCGCGACGTACAAAGGCGAGAGGAAAAATTACTCGGCCGAGGAAATTTCCTCCATGGTATTGGCGAAAATGAAAGAGACGGCCGAAAACTACCTCGGTGAACCCGTCAACGACGCCGTAATCACGGTTCCCGCCTATTTTAACGATTCGCAACGTCAAGCCACGAAAGATGCCGGCACGATCGCCGGTTTGAACGTTTTGAGGGTGGTTAACGAACCGACGGCGGCCGCGATAGCCTACGGGTTGGATAAGAAGGGCGGGAAAGACGTAAACGTGCTCATTTTCGATCTCGGAGGTGGCACGTTCGACGTATCGATTTTGAATATTTCCGGCGGCGTTTTCGAGGTGAGAAGTACCGCCGGTGACACTCATTTGGGAGGAGAAGATTTCGACAACCGGATGGTGAATCATTTCGTCGAGGAATTCAAGAGGAAATTTAAAAAGAACATCTCCGGAAATCAGAAATCTCTTCGAAGACTCAGAACGGCCTGCGAACGAGCTAAGAGGACGCTTTCGTCTACGACGAAGGCGAATATAGAAATCGAATCGATTATCGAAGGAATCGATTTTTACACCTCGATCACTCGCGCTAAATTCGAAGAATTATGTTTAGATCTGTTTAAATCGACGCTGACGCCCGTCGAGACGGCTCTCAGAGACGCCAAATTCGATAAGTCGTCCGTTAACGAAATCGTTCTCGTTGGCGGCTCGACCCGAATCCCGAAAATTCGAAATTTGCTGCAAGATTTTTTCAACGGTAAACGGCTTAATCATAAGATTCACCCGGACGAAGCCGTGGCCTACGGCGCGGCCGTTCAGGCGGCAATTTTATCCGGGGACGAGTCGGATAACGTTAAAGATATGCTCTTATTAGACGTGACGCCGCTTTCTCTGGGAATCGAAACCGCGGGTGGAGAAATGAGTATAATCGTCGAAAGGAATAAGACGATACCGACGAAAACCACGAAATTATTTACGACGCATAAAGATAACCAATCGGCCGTTTTAATTCAGGTGTACGAGGGGGAACGAACTCAAACTAAGCTTAATAATTTACTGGGAAAATTCGAACTCAACGGAATAGCTCTCGCCCCCCGCGGGAAACCCGAGATAGAAGTGACCTTCGAGGTCGACGCTAACGGGATTCTCAGCGTGTCCGCTGCCGATAAATCTACCGGACGCGAAAACAAAATAACTATCACCAACGATAAAGGAAGATTATCGAAAGCGGAAATAGAAAAAATGGTTCGAGAAGCCGAAAAATTCAAGAAAGAAGACGATGAGTACGTGGAAAAAAACCGAACCCGCGATTCGCTGGAGAGGTTGT
>JABUQX010021188.1:7500-12500 GCA_015478945.1 Trachelipus rathkii | reverse complement strand
ATTGCAATTGCAACACAGAAGGGTTCCCACATCGGATTGTGTTTCCAATTCTGACTCGGATTAAAATTGTAATTCTGATTCATATTCACAGAAAGTTATATATTTACAAAAAATTATAAATCCCAATAACTCAAGGGTCTCTCTCTCTCTCTCTCTCTCTTATATATATATATATATATATATATATATATATATATATATATATATATATATATATACTATATATATAAATATATATATATATATATATATAAAAAATATATATATATATATATATATATATATATATATATATATATTCGTTTAAAATAAGATTTAAAATAAATAAAATAGTCTCTCCTGATTTATATACTTAAAGAGAATAACATCAAAATATAACTTAACAATTGCCAAAGGCAAAACCATATACACAATTTTATTGAGTAAATTCTCACGTACGCAATTCCGCTATTCGATTTGGGCACGAATGGATTGAAAATAGCATTATGTAATATCAATAGATTCTTACAATTTTGCTTCAATTTTACATAAACTTTTTATATTTATTGCGTAATATTTTCATTCATTTGACCAATTTTAGCAAAAAAATAGGAGATTTATGAAATTTGTAAAAGATCGATCGTTTCTATAATGTTAACTCGTGCTAAGCACGAGCAGCACGAGTATAGGAGTCGCCTCTGTGATATATATATATATATATATTATATATACCGATATATATATATATATATATATATATATATATATATATATATATATATATATATATAGCATATATATATATATATATATCCTGCTGAGAACGAATCCGGGCCCTAGTGAGCCCAAAAAATGTTAAAAAGTCAGTGTATCTATATATATATATATATATATATATATATATATATATATATATATATATATATATATAAGAGTATATATATATGCATAGAAATACATATAAATATATACTATCTATATATATATATATATATATATATATATATATATATATATATATATATATATATATATATATATATATATATATATATATATATATATATATATATATATATATATATATATATATAGTATATATGTAAATATACCAACAAGGTGTAAAATTAATAAACAACAATCACCGTCGATTATGTATTAAGTCCCACACTCTTTAAATTTAAAAATACTCCAAACTTATAATTAAGGGCATCAACCTCTCTCTGCCAATAAGTTTTATACCCACTTTAAGAAGAACGAGCGAGAAAAAAACAAATAAACATTATTATTTTTTTTAGTAATAAAATTTATGTATTAAAATCACAAACGATGCTTTTAAGGACAAAAAATTGATAATAATAATTAAAAATCATAATAAATAAATAACAATATTAAGGTTAATTTTTAAACAAATAAAAAATAGATAATATTTCTTCTTTTTTTTTTCGAAATATCTTTTAGTTTATGACTGTCAATTCGCGGGTTTTTTGGAATCTATTTGCATATAATGAAAATAAATAATAATAATAATAATAATAATAATAATAATAATAATAATAATAATAATAATAATAATAATAATAATAATAATAATAATAATAATAATAATAATAATAATAATAATAATAATAATAATAATAATAATAATAATAATAATAATATTAATATTAATAATAATAATAATAATAATAATAATAATAATAATAATAATAATAATAATAATAATAATAATAATAATAATAATAATAATAATAATAATAATAATAATAATAATAATAATAATATTAAATAATAATAATAATAATAATAATAATAATGATAATAATAATAATAATAATAAAAATAATAATAATAATAATAATAATAATAATAATAATAATAATAATAATAATAAGAATACACGCCCTACAATATAATAATAATAATAATAATAATAATAATAATAATAATAATAATAATAATAATAATAATAATATAGAAATTCTTCTCCAACGCCTTTGTTCTAAATAATTTGTTGTTAATTCTATTGCGAGGACCTTGTTTTCTTAACGTATTTAAAGTTTTATAAAGAAATCGAAAAATAATTTATTTACCACACACACACACTCATATATATATATTTATATATATATATATATATATATATATATATATATATATATATATATATATATATATATATATATATATATATATATATATATATATATATATAAATATTATATAAAAAATATATATATATATATATATATATATATATATATATATATATATATATATATATATATATATATAAAGCAGCACCCATATATATATTTATATATATATATATATATATATATATATTTATATATATATATATATATATATATATATATATATATATATATATATATATATATATATATATATATATATATATATATATATATATATATATATATATATATATATATAAATATATATATATATAGTATATATATATATATATATATAGTATATATATATATATATATATATATATATAAATAAATATATATATATATATATATATATATATAACTGAAATGAACTACACGTCCCAAAACAAAGCAAGCAAATTGGTTGATATATATATATATATATATATATATATATATATATATATATATATAGTATATATATATATATATATATATATATATATATATATATATATATATATATATATATATATATATATATATATATATTCGTATGCACGATTACCTTTTATGGAAAGAAAGAGAGCTTCATTATTCCAGATAGGAATTCAATTTCTAATGAAGAAAAAAGCAAAAAAAAGTTTTTCGAATTTCGTGCTTTGTGGGATTAAACGTCAATGGACAAAAGTTATGAGAATTTGTAAAAGGCTTTTACAAGCAAAAGTGAATTGCAGTACACTTCTCAGTTCAGTTGTTCTCGACAATTTACACAAGCCCTCTAAATCAAGCGTTGAAATTGGATAAGGAGTAACACCTCTTTTTTTATAATGCAAACTATAAAGAGTTTCTCCGCCGGTAAATAACGCCCACTTTTCCCTTCAAAATCAACTCATTACCGCTAATGAACAATTTCTGAAGAGGTGTTAAGAATTAAAGGATTGTGTGTCTTCATGGACCAAAAATTTGCGCAGCGAATTCCATATTTAGAGGGATGTTTTGGCGTATAAGTTTTTTTTTTTCTTTATGGCATTGCTAATGGAGATTGAAGAAGACGCCATAAAATTAAATAAATACTTATCATTTACTCTCTCTCTCTCTCTCTCTCTCTCTATATATATATATATATATATATATATATATATATATATATATATATATATATATATATATATATATAAAATATATATATATATATATATATATATATATATATATATATATATATATATATATAAATATATCTATATATATATATATATATATATATATATATATATATATATATATATATATATATATATATATATATATATATATATATATATATATATATATATATATATATATATAAATATATATATATATATATATATATATATATATATATATATATATATATATATATATATATATATATATATATATATATATATATATATATATATATATATATATATATATATATAAATATATATATATATATATATATATATATATATATATATATATATATATATATATATATATATATATATATATATATATATATATATATATATATATATATATTTAAGCAAAACCATATTTAAAGAGGTGTTAAAATAAATAGAAAGAAACCCATTAAGGTACATACCTAAAGTAAATTCTTCAGGTGATTGCAGATTCGGGCTTTATATTGAAAGATATTAAATTCAGCGGGAAATCCAGATGCAGCTCGGTTCCACAGAATAGAGGTGATTGGAAAGAGGGTTGCAATATATTAACTCGTCAACCTTTGCACACCATTGTGTTGTTAGGTTTTTTGTAAAGGTGGTGAAGTGTAGTTGGTGACCTCTCTCTAGCACCTGTCGTTGCTTCACCTATAGAAAGGGAAAGAGAGATGGGCATGGGAGAGTAAAGTGGGTGAAGAACCGTGAAGGATGGAACTTAGAGAAAGATGAGACGCATGCAACATATTGCCCAAAGGTTTCAAACTGTAAAGTGTAAATGGCTTTTAATTTTTTTTTATGTAATTTTATTATTTTAGCCCCTCTCTTATGAGAAGTGGTAACAGGGCCTTATAAATTTTAAAGTTAAGATAAAATATGCGAAAGCAATTGAATCTTGCCATTTAAATAAGCGCAATTACTGGTGCTCTGGAGTTCTGGTTTCAGTATTTTCGATACTTAAAACTTAAACTAGTAACTAGATGTAGAGGGATCCCTCTATGAAGGACAAACTCATCCAAAATTTCGAAGTTCAAGAGAAAATATATATATATATATAGTATATATATATATATATATATAATATATATATATATATATATATATATATATATATATATATATATATATATATATATATATATATATATATATATATATATATATTAATTATAAATCCAGCGTCAGTTTGCAATGAAAAGCAAAAATCCGGGATTATCTTCCCCTCTCCTCCAATTTATTTTACGCTTGGATGTAATTTTTATTTATTCCTCTGTTTTGCATCCGACTAGACCGATACCGAGTCATATTTTTAATTAAAATCTTTAATTAAATTAAATATTAAATATTAATATTTATTATAAGTATGGGACAGGACTAGATATATATGGTAACTAAATTATTTATGCGTATAATTTAAAACACCTGAGGAAAATTCGAACAGAGAGAGAGAAAGAGAGAGAGAGAGAGAGAGAGAGAGAGAGAGAGAGAGAGAGAGAGAGAGAGAGAGAGAGAGAGAGAAAGAGAGAGAGAGAGAGGAGAAGTCACACCTGTAAAATAAATTATAATGTCAGGTATAAATAAACTGTAGCGAGGAGGAATAGGAAGAATAACACAGGAAACGTCAAAATCT